>CAKOGI010000061.1:0-24367 GCA_933228895.1 Platycnemis pennipes
TAGTTTCGAAGTCTAGAGAAGTAGGGGAGGCATGGGGTTTTCAAGACAGCCATGACCCCAAAGATGACCTCTTATCTTATCAATGGAACCCCCCACCCCGACCCCAACGCTCCAACCCAACCCATTTGTCATCTGTCATTAAAATCCAATTTTTCACTCACACGTAATTATTCTCCAGCGATAGACGTACATGGAAACCAAGCTAACAATGATAATGAACTGATACAACAATTCCTGGCACAATAACCCATTTGTCATATGTCATTAAAATCCAATTTTTCACTCACACGTAATTATTCTCCAGCGATAGACGTACATGGAAACCAAGCTAACAATGATAATGAACTGATACAACAATTCCTGGCACAATAACCCATTTGTCATCTGTCATTAAAATGCAATTTTTCACTCACACGTAATTATTCTCCAGCGATAGACGTACATGGAAACCAAGCTAACAATGATAATGAACTGATACAACAATTCCTGGCACAATAACCCATTTGTCATCTGTCATTAAAATGCAATTTTTCACTCACACGTAATTATTCTCCAGCGATAGACGTACATGGAAACCAAGCTAACAATGATAATGAACTGATACAACAATTCCTGGCACAATAACCCATTTGTGATATATGTCATTAAAATGCAATATTTCACCCTCACGTAATTATTCTCCAGCGATAGACGTACATGGAACCCGAGATAACCAAACAATAGTAATACAATTCATATATAACAATACATCTTACCTTCAACAAGTAGTTTTCATCTGCGATCGCGGCCGCGCCTCGATTCACAGACACGTTAAAATTAGCGCTCCGTCTGCGAACTGCATACCCACACAACTCAGGCGTTCTCGCTTAAGAAATCATGTCTCCGGCCGGATATTCCCCCCAGACGGCGTCGCCACGACGAGTCGCCGGATATACCCCCACCTGCAGCCCAATCGCTACCGTACCCGACCGCTTCCTATTATCTCCTCTGCCTTAGTGCAAGCGATATCACTCCCCCGCTGCGTTCGTACGCTGTATAATCTCCTCTGCCTCACAACACGTCGCTGAAAATAGCTTCAACTAAGGTGATCACTCTCCTATGTTCTCTGTATGAAGAAAAAACCAATAAATTTCCTAATCTCCTCCGACTCACAACACGCTGTTGGATATGCCTCCAACTACGGTAATTACTCTCATATGTTTTCTGTCCAAAGAAAAAATAAATAAATTTCCTACACTCTCACCAAGCTTGGACGCTGGTCGCGCGGTGATTTGAATAAATAGCGTTACATTTAGCATTGAAAGCATCACTTCCTGAACATCGGTCCATAGATACTCACCAGATCATCAGAAGCAGCTAAGGATCACACCCTGAACTGTGGTCCATTGGATCTCAACAGATCATAACACCAGAAACAGCTAAAGTGAGTGCTATTTCCTTTATTCGTAATTGGTATAATAATGTCATTAGTCGAACAAATTTCATACATTTTGTTTCAAAAGATTCTAAACGTTTAGGAATCAAAGTTTATCTCGACTTATAACTCGTATGTGTTGCTCTGAGTAACCTAAGACACCTGAAGCAAGAATCTCAGCAGCCGGGACCAACCACACGCTATACATCTCAAGCGATAGGTGTACATGGAATCCAAGCTAGCCTAACAATGGTAATACGATTGATGTAACAAATCTCATCGCAATATACCCCCGGCCTACCCATCTTCTTAGACTGTATAAAAGCGTATTGAATCGAAGCGAGACATTGGTTTACCTCCAAGTAAGCAGTCAACAGAGCTCAGAATACACTCCTTACATACTGAACGGATCCCGGATGCTGTGGAACTCTTCTCAGATTGATGATTGAACTGCTAACAGATCTCACTTCTCTGGACTGATCCCAGATCCTACTCCTAACTGAACGGTGACCTTAGGGGTAGGTAGGATCCGTTAGACCACTGTAGACTTTCGGCTATTTCATTGCTAGACTAACAAACATAAGCATAACTAGGAAACTAACAACAGAAACAGGTCAAACCTTTCAGTTTTTTTCGTTTCACATACTCCTTTACCTATGTACCAAATTTAAAAAAAATCCTTTAGTAAACAAAAAAGTCATTTTTTTATGTTAAAAACATCGCGAAATGACATTAAATCATAAACTACGTAATCTAACTAGCTCATATTATACAAACAGACTTTTTAACACCTTCTACACCTAAATAACAAATTTCAGCTGCATCCATTGATAAACAAAAGAGTACTATCAAATATTTCATTCCTTAATAACATAAAAACTATTAACTCTATTTGGTCCATGTTTTGAAAAAAGACTCTTTAGGATCTTTTACATCTTTGTACTGAATTTCAGCCGCATCCATTGATAAACAAAAGAGTACTATCAAATATTTCATTCCTTAATAACATTGAAACTATTAATTCTATTTAGTCCATATTTTGAAGAAGGACTCTTTAGGATCTTTTACGTCTTCGTACCGAATTTCAGCTGAATCAATTAATAAACAAAAGAGTACTATCAAATATTTCATTCCTCAATAACATTGAAACTATTAATTCTATTTAGTCCATATTTTGAAGAAGGACTCTTTAGGATCTTTTACGTCTTCGTACCGAATTTCAGCTGAATCAATTAATAAACAAAAAAGTACTATCAAATATTTCATTCCTTAATAACATTGAAACTATTAATTCTATTTAGTCCATATTTTGACGAAAGACTCTTTAGGATCTTTTACGTCTTCGTACCGAATTTCAGCTGAATCAATTAATAAACAAAAGAGTACTATCAAATATTTCATTCCTCAATAACATTGAAACTATTAATTCTATTTAGTCCATATTTTGAAGAAGGACTCTTTAGGATCTTTTACGTCTTCGTACCGAATGTCAGCCGCATCCATTGATAAACAAAAAAGTTTTATCAAATATTTCATTCCTTAATAACATTGAAACTATTAACTCTATTTGGTCCATGTTTTGAAAAAAGACTATTTAGAATCTTTTACGTCTTTGTACCGAATTTCAGCTGAATCAATTAATAAACAAAAAAGTACTATCAAATATTTCATTCCTTAATAACATTGAAACTATTAACTCTATTTGGTCCATGTTTTGAAGAAAGACTCTTTAGGATCTTTTACGTCTTCGTACCGAATGTCAGCCGCATCCATTGATAAACAAAAAAGTACTATCAAATATTTCATTCCTTAATAACATTGAAACTATTAACTCTATTTGGTTCATGTTTTGAAAAAAGACTGTTTAGGATTCTCTACGTCTTCATACCAAATTTTAGCTAAATTCATTGATAAACAAAAATGTTTTATCAAATATTTTATTCTTTAATAGCATTGAAACTATTAAATATATATTGCTTATATCTGGTAAAAACACCTGTTAGAACCTCCTTCACCTATATACCGTCCAGCTTAATGCATTAACGAATACAATTATTTTTAATTACAAGAAGACATCTTTAATATTTTCGTTAAATTTATATCATCCAATCGATTTCAGAGTTCCCCCATTTAAAACGTAATTACTTTACGAAACGTTATTTCCAACAAAACTTTGAAAGAAAGATCGTTCATTTCATCCGCTACTTTTCACTAATAATAACAACAGGGTACTAACCGTAGGTAAAGCTTTTGAACGAGTGTGGAGACAGGTTTCTTAAATTACAAACAAAAGTATTATTCATTTAATTTTTATTTATTATTACATTAAAATTTTTGTACAGTTATTCAATTTTAATTAGGTTACCTTCTCTGTAAACACAAAAATTCGTTTTGGAAATGTTATAATTTACAACTTCTTGTGGGGTGAGGATTAGGTATTTTGGGAGGAAAAGTTTTCTTTTCCTCCCATTCATTTTAAAAGAACCTACTAAACATTCACCATACCTAGTGGTAACCTTCTCAAGATAATCAACTACATATCTCTCCCCCTCTTTGAGCTCTTCTTTTTTTATACATGTATATGCCTCTTGTTCCTCCAGAAGTTTATTAACGATGATATTTCCAAGAGATGGTCCAGCTGAGGTTGAGGGATTCATTCTATATATATATAAAGAAAATTAAAATAAGAAAAGGACATTTCTTATTCAACTATCATTATTTCAACTTTAATTTTAAAATCTCGAGAGTGAATCAACCAATTTTAAATCGTAACCGACTGTTCTAAATTCACATCAAACAATATCTAATATATATACATATATACCCACGTTTAGTTAGCTGGTTGGTCTGCTTGTGGATGGATGGTTGGTTGGATGACTGGTTAAATTCTAGTATCGTAGATGACAGTTTGCTCCTAGTTTAGCTGCTGGTTGAAGGTATACTAACTGCTTCCAGGCTTGCAGATGGTTGGTTGATTGGATGTCTTTTACTGTCGTAGATAGATGACTGCCTGCTCCTAGTTTAAATGCAGGTTGAAGGTGTACTGACGGCTTCCAAATGGTAAGTGAAGCATCCCTGAATCAACATGCTTTATATACAAAAACGTGAGGGTGGAATTCCTCCGTCCCACGTATCACCCTTAGACGACTGTTGAGTTTATTACCTGATTTTTTCTTTAACGAATGCGAGAAGGAAAACACGTCCAAGCGAGATTAAGTGCCACCTGCCTACAACCTTTGAGATAAATCAGAGACTACAACGAATGTGGACAGGAAACGTGTTCGAGCTAGATTAAAGTACCTGTCACGCACCATCCACTCTTGAGCTAAAATCAGAGAGTAATAGTCGTCTCTCGAGTTCAATGCCTGATTTTTTTCTTTAACGAATGTGAGAAGGAAAACACGTCCAAGCGATATTAAGTGCCACCTGCCTACAACCTTTGAGATAAATCAGAGACTATAACGAATGTGGAAAGGAAACGTGTTCGAGCTAGATTAAAGTACCTGTCACGCACCATCCACTCTTGAGCTAAAATCAGAGAGTAATAGTCGTCTCTCGAGTTCAATGCCTGAATTTTTCTTTAACGTATGCGAGAAGGAAAACACGTCCAAGCAAGATTAAGTATCACCTACTTTCAACCCTTCAGCTAAATGAGAGAGTAATTGACGTCTCTCGAGTTCAATGCCAGATCGAGCTTCACCTGCATGCACTCAACAACCTGTATAAATACGCAGACAGTGGTTGAACAATTATTATTACCACTCCAACTTTCAACCGAGAAACAATCGACTGTTTCGTATTGCAGCAAGATTCTGCACCACATCTATTCTACTTTAAGAAGCAGACGGTCCCATACGGTACACCATCTCCATCATCTCATCACTAATCGTAAGTACCAATGAAGACGCTTTTTATATTATGCGTTAATGAAATCGTAGATAATATAATATTGATTGTAGAAAGGAGAACTTATTCCGAACTTCCGTTAAGCTGTAGTCAAAGATCACATAATATCCTCCTAATGAAAAATACAGACTTAATTTTATTTAAATATTCAAAAGTTCTTCCAAAGCTAATATATAGATTAATTGAGAAAAGATTTTATAAAAAGCAAATTATTAATAAAAATTAATATATACTTTTCTTCTTACAGTGAAACAAATCTATATATAAAACCAAATCAAATCACACTTCTGTTTATTATGAATACGTTATTTGATATTTGTTTAGAGAACTTATCGAAATTTATAGTTAGACAAGCATATATTATTACAAATAATGCGAACACTGATGGATATGTTTTTCGTAGGGTTGTGCAGGATAATACAGATAGAATTGTTTTAATTCTTTGCGAGTCTTTACCAAGACACGTCATTAGATTAATTCAATATCATGTTATTTTGGAAGAGGAAGAGTATTTAATCAACTTGGGTTTTGATTGTGATGATATACGCTATGAAATCAACCATAATGCACCTTACTATAAATATGAGTATTAATTTGAAAACGTTTGTTACAATCTTGTGATTCTCTTATTACAGGTAGCTCCTACATCATTAACACGCACACTCACAACCATGCAAAATGTTAACCAATCAAGAAATTTTAAATCTATTCAAATCTGGGACGTATCGCTCAATAGAAGAATTAGAACAAGCATACACAAATATTCATAACAATGTAATATTTAATAACGATACTATAGATGACAAAATATCTTATATAAATATGAAAATAATAATAGACGAATCTAAAAATAGACGATATTGTTATACTTGTAATCAATATTATACAATTAACGAATATATACCTCACGAAAATTCAACTGAACATAGACACAACATAACTAAAATATTAAACATTCAAGAAATACTTAATCTTTTCCAAGCTGGAGCGTATCTAACAATTGAGGAACTAGATCATGCATTAACGAATATATATGAACGAATAATTTTTAAGAACGAAACCATTGATGATATTGAAACTTATACGAATATGAAAGACGCAATGGATAATTTGAAAGGTAGGCGTTTTTGTAATTATTGTGAAGTGTATTATAAGATTGACGAAGCAATACCACACGAAAACACAATCGAGCATAGACACAAAATAACTATTCAATTAGGTAAAGGATTTAACGAAATCGAATCTGCAATCAGATCTAGGTTGAAAACGTTTTGGATAACACCGGATGAAGATGGTGGACGAGATATTATTTCATTTCTTAACAACATTAGACCTCAATTAATTGAAAAAGTTGATGAGCAGGTAAATGTAAACAATACTATTAAATTCAACTTAATACTCATTTGTAAGTTTAGAAAGGGTGAGAGTGAAGAGTTACATATATCATTTAAAACAGTCAATAAACGAGTATTAATCACAGATTTATCAAATTTAATCATAGACGAAGCATTTTCAAAACTATTAAAAGAAAAGTCAGAGTTTCAAGCCAAAGGTTCTGGATGGTCATTACATACAATTGTTGGTTTGGAACTAAGAATTAACAAATACGCACCGCTTCGAGGATCAACTTATATTAAACTTCCGGATAAAATAAAAAATACCTTATCGATAATTAACGTACAAAATAATGATCAGTATTGTTTTAAATATGCTGTGTGGGCAATAAATATAAATAATCATCCTGAACGAGTTTCAAATTACCACACTCAAGCTTTTTACGATGCTTATGAATGGAAATGTATAGACTATCCGGTTGATTTGAAAGATATTATAAAATTTGAACGTATTAATAACATATCTATTAATGTGTTTGGATTAACTGATAAACATATCATCTATCCCTTAAAAATAGTAAATGAAGAACTTACTGATCACCGTGACCTCTTGTACATAACTAATGATTACACAGCCCATTACTGTTGGATTAAAAATTTTAATAAATTAATTCATTCGCAAATAACAAAATCAAAGGTGGTAATATTCGTATGCAAACGATGTCTTACTCATTTTTACAAAGAAACAAAATTTAAAGATCATCAGGAACTGTGTAAAGGTACAGGTGAACCGTCTAAAATCACCTTACCAGACGAGAAAAATAAAGTTTTAAAATTTAAAAATATCAATCGCACGTTTCGATTACCATACGTTATATACGCAGATTTTGAATGTCTTTTGGTCAATGTCAGTACTTGTGAACCATCTCAAACCTCTTCTTACACAAACACGATTCAAAAACATGAACCATTCAGTTTTTCTTATGTGTTAGTTACTCCAGACGGATGTGAAACACCTCATTTATATCGAGGACCTAACGCAGCGCGTGTATTTATTGAACGTGTTAAAGATGAGGCTGAAAAAATATGTGAACTGTACAAAAACACTATCCCTATGAAACCACTTACGATAAATGAAGAAAAACAATTTAACGATGCTAATAAATGTCATATATGCGAGAAAGAGCTTGGTGAAGATAAAGTTAGAGATCATGATCATTTAACAGGAAACTATAGAGGACCTGCACACAATTTATGTAATATACAATATAAAATGCCGAATTTCCTACCAGTATTTATACATAATTTATCAGCATACGATGGACATTTCATAGTTCGCGAATTGAGTTATGATGAAAAACAAATATTTGTAATACCAAACACAGAGGAAAAATATATTTCCTTTACAAAAACAGTGGAATATAATTTCAAAATTCGATTTGTTGATTCGTTTCGCTTCATGTCAGCCTCACTAGCCACACTTGTTTCAAACCTAAATAAATTTAAATTTACGAACGAAATATTTGGAGATATGGCATATTTGGTAACACGGAAAGGGGTATATCCTTACGATTATACTAGTTGCATAGAGAGACTCGATGAACCTACACTTCCAGAGAAAAAAAATTTTTATAATATACTAACAGATGAACACATATCGGACATAGATTATGAACATGCGCAGAAAGTATGGGAATCTTTCCAATGCAAATCATTAGGTGAATATAGTGATGTGTACTTAAAAAGCGACGTGACACTTCTTGCAGATGTTTTTGAAAATTTTAGAGACATTTGCTATGATACATATAAACTCGACCCTGCGTGGTACTTCACCACACCAGCCTTAACTTTCGATGCTATGTTGAAATATACTGAGATTGAATTAGAACTAATAACCGATTATGACATGATGTTAATGATTGAGAAAGGGATTCGTGGTGGAATATCTCAATGCTGTAAAAGATATTGCGAAGCAAACAACAAATATATGAAAGATGATTATAATTCAGAGATCGACTCTAATTATCTAATGTATTATGATGCTAATAACCTCTATGGATGGGCTCTATCACAATATTTACCATATGCAAATTTTAGATGGTTAAATCAGAACGAAATTGAAAATTTTGAAGTAAATAAAATTAGAGATGATAGCGATTTAGGATATATTCTTGAGGTAGACATAGCATATCCACAGAACCTTCACGATGTACATACCGATTTACCGCTTTGTCCAGAAAACAAGCTTCCACCTGGTGGTATGCATAAAAAACTATTAACAACTCTCGAAGATAAAAACAAATACGTAATACACTATGTAAACCTAAAGCAAGCAATTTCTCTCGGACTTAAACTTACAAAGATTCATAGAATCATTGAATTCAGTCAGTCACGTTGGTTAAAGCCATACATTGATTTGAATACAAATCGAAGAAAATTAGCTAATAATGATTTTGACAAAGATTTTTATAAATTATGTTCAAATGCGGTTTACGGCAAAGTTATGGAGAACGTTAGAAAGAGAAAGCGATTAGTATTAGTGACGAACGAAAAAAAATTAGATAAACTAATGTCTAAATCTGAATTTCTTGATAGAACTATCTTCAGCGAGTCTTTGGTTGCCGTTCATTTGCGAAAGATGATAACAAAAATGGATAAGCCCATATATATTGGATTTTGTGTATTAGACATAAGCAAGACGTTAATGTATAATTTTCATTATCGATCGATGTTACCAAAGTATGGAAAAAAGATCACGCTAGCGTATACCGATACTGATAGTCTTATTTATGACATTAAAACTCATGATATCTACAAAGACATACTTGAAAATCTAGACGCTTTCGATACTTCGAACTATCCTAAAAATCATCCATGCTATTCGGAAAATAACAAAAAGGAGATAGGAAAATTTAAGGACGAGTGTGATGGGAAATTAATGACGCATTTTATAGGACTTCGAAGTAAACTTTATTCATACAAGGTTAATGGTTGCGGAGAGAAAAAAAAAGCTAAAGGTATAACTAAATGTGTAATAAATAATTGCTTATCATTTGACGATTATTTACGATGCTTGAACGATAAATCTATTGAACTTAGGAAAATGAACGTTATTCGAAGCAAAAAGCATAACTTATATACAATGCAAATGAACAAAGTTACATTAAACGCATTCGATGATAAAAGATACGTTTGTAACGATGGAATTAATACTCTGGCTTGGGGTCACCACCTAATTCCAAAGAAAAGATCATACGCGGAAGCTTTTGACGAATCTGGAACTTGATTAGTTTAGTATCAAACAGTTAGTTGAACAGATAAAATTCACTCTAACAAGACGTAGGTACGGTGGAATGTGAACACAACTTCGAGGAAATGAATCACGAAGCGGTATATACTTTAGATGTGTATAAATGCTCACGTTATCGTCAGAAAAATAAATTAAATTCAGCATTTGCTTTATGTCTGAAGAAATTTGCACGCCGTACGCTAAAGCAGGTCATCGTAAAACAGTTTTTTCATGAACTTCCTTGCATGCTCGCTCGCATAAATATTTTAATCAAAATAAAAGCCGATAAAATTAAAATATTAGACGATTTTAAAGTAATACTTCCGAAAAAATATTGAGAGAGCTTCGAGGAAACGCTTTACGTTCAATTCTATGAGTACTTGAAATATATGCTGAAAACCATCAGTTGTTGACATGACTCTGGTGTGGAAACATCCTTTCACTTGCATTTGCGCTGGCCCATCTGGATGTGGAAAGACTACATTTGTGGTGAAGTTTTTGGAGAATTTAGGTCACTTGCTAGATCATGACATATATGAGATAACATGGTGTTGTAGTCGAGGAAGTGAACCGAAAATACGTTCGAGTAAACCAATTCAATTTAGAACTGAAATACCTCCTTTCGAAGAATCTAGTGGTGTACCAACGTTGTATGTGATAGATGATCTTATGAGTGAGGGAGCATACAGTAAACAAGTAAGTAAATTGTTCACGAGAGGAAGTCATCATTTCAATATTTCTGTCTTTCTTATAACACAGAACATTTTCTATCAGAGTCCACAAGCGCGAAATATTTCATTGAATTCCAAATATATAGTAGCATTTAAAAATCCCAGAGACAGACTACAATTCGGACATTTAGCCAGACAGGTATATCCAGAAGATTCATCCGAATTGGAGAGGGTATATAAACGAGTAACGCAAGATCCGTTTGGTTATTTGGTTCTAGACCTTGGACAGGATACGGATGAAAGGTTTAGATTTCGTACGAAAATATTTCCCGAGGACGGGGTGACTGAAGTTTACATGTCCATGCACGATGAAAAGATTGAAAAAGAATAAACATTTGCTTCACGTGTTAAAGGATGCTAAACCAAAGTTGCGTTCTGCTATAGTGAAAAGTTCGGATGAAGAGTTAATTAAGACAATTTCCGAATGCTGTTTAAATACAATAAACGGTAATCATAAGATAAACAATAGTCTCAAACGAAAGCTAACCAAGCATAGCAACACTTTGAGAGCATTGGCATCAAA
Source organism: Platycnemis pennipes (assembly GCA_933228895.1). Lineage (NCBI taxonomy): Eukaryota > Metazoa > Arthropoda > Insecta > Odonata > Platycnemididae > Platycnemis > Platycnemis pennipes. The sequence goes on from CAKOGI010000061.1 coordinate 11,198, forward strand.
AGGCACGAGCAATAAGAAAAAACGTGCGCTTCTCGCACAAAAAGGTGGCTTTCTACCAATGTTACTGGGATCGATATTAAGTGGTGTTATTGGTAACCTCATTGGTGGAAAATGAGTTTACATAAAATGCTCGTAGTCAACCCAGAGGCTTTTGAGCGAGGGCAAATGAAGAGGAGATTGAATTCGTTAGATGTTGAAATGAAAGCCGTCTTGATTAAAAGAGGTGTGAAGGATGTAGATAAATGGCACATGTACAAGCGCGTGCTGGATAAATATCTAAACACAGTTTCCGACATTAAATCACCCATTCATATTCCGATAGTAAAATCCTTGGGTCAGAGTCAGTCATATAGAAGGCCACAGAACAGTGAGGAGGAGGAGACTAGTGCACTGAGGAAATCACTCGCCGATGTGAAACGAGCGAATGCTGATTTGGATAAGACATGGGAACGTATAGAGGGAAGACTAGACGCGGTGGGAAATCTATCGAAACAGCTAAAGAGAAGAAAAAGAAAGAGATCAGAACAAAGCGGAAAAGAAAAGTCACCAAGAGCAATACCAAGGCGAAGCAGTCGAGCAAGGAAACCGAAAAAATTCGGAGACGAGTGGATTACGATGTAATCAAGAGGGTGTACAATGATCCAGAAAATCCTGCAGGTTTTTCATCCGTCGAAAAATTACACCGAGCAACAGGGATTTCGAGAAAAACAATACGAGAGTGGTTAAACTCTCAAGAGGTATATACACGTCACAAACCAGCGAGGAGAAAATTCCCTCGAAATCGTTACAGCGTATCAAACATTGATGAATGCTGGCAATGTGATCTGAACGACATGCGGAGTTTGAAAAAATTCAACAGAGGATATTGTTATATTTTGACGGTGATCGATTTATTTTCGAGGTATGCGTGGGCGAGAGCTTTACGGAAAAAAAGTCCAGTGGAGGTAGTCGAGGCGTTTAATGATATTTTTCGTGAAAGAAAACCGTTGAAAATTCAAAGTGATAAGGGTGGTGAATTTGTAAATAGTAAATTTAAATCTTTTCTCTCGAATCGCGGTGTAAGGTTTTACACAACAAACAATCCAGACATAAAGGCTAGCCTCGTTGAACGTTTTAATCGTACTCTAAAATCCAAAATGTATAAGTACTTCACAAGATATTCAACGTACAATTACGTGGATATATTACCCAAATTGGTGAATAGTTATAATAATAGCGTACACTCCAGCTTAGGTGTTAAACCTGTCGAAGTGAATGAGAAAAATGTATTCTCAATTGCTAGTCGCTCAAGGAAACCTCTTGTTAGCAAAAAGGCTAAATTTAAAGGGGGCGATCATGTCAGAGTCAGTAAGGAACGACTCCCATTTGCAAAAGGATATACACCTAATTACACTAACGAAATATTCCAAGTCGCGGGTGTGAATCAATCGAGAGAGATACCCACGTACGAGTTGAAAGATCTAAACGGTGAGCATATAAAGGGTAGTTTCTATGAGCAAGAGTTAGTGAGGTTTAACCTTCCCCCCGATACGGAATATAAGATTGAAAAAATTTTAAAACGTAGGGGGCAGGCTGGTGATTTAGAGTATTTTGTAAAGTGGCAAGGTTATCCAAAATCATTTAATTCTTGGATTCCTGCTTCTTCGGTACGTAAAATATGAACGAGTTTTACATTACTTTACCTAGTGATAGTTCCAAAGCATATTTTCCTCACAACACAATATCACATTTCCGTACGAGATTATCGCACCGACTCGATTTGGAAATTGATGAATGGATGGTGGGTTTAGCCGAGATTTCCATTCCCTCGTTAGAGAACGTTTCAAAGGATTCTCTTGCTAGAGGTGTGAGACAAGATGCAGCAGACGATGATGGAGGAGAGGGTACAGACATGATAGATGAAGGAGAGGAAGATAAACCAATAACATTAACTCCAGGACCGGTGGCTTTACCACCAACTGCACATTCAAACCAAGCGTCCCCGCAATCGGTTTCTACAATGGACGAAACATCCCAGCCGCCCCCAACCTCACCCCGTTCCCTCCACCAATTTGAACCACCGCAGGTATCAGAGGGTGAGGTGGTTGTAAGGTTAGACGATGGATATCTTTTTACCTTCCCGAAGGGTGAGTACGAAAGCATTGCACGTGCATTTATAGATCCATTTCTTAACCTCAATCGTGCTCAGAGGCGGAAAGTTGCTAGTAGCATATCCATTTTTGAAGCAACCTTTAGGAATGATAGTGAAGGTCTGCAAGCGCGAACTGGTAGAGTACAAATTAAAACTAGGGATGTTACTTATGTTTTACTACCAGGGACCTATGATTCTTTTAAAGATTTATTCAATGCAGTTATAAGACCTTTCAAGCGCGCGAAACAAATAAGCATAGCAAAAGATTTAGAATTTTTATCTAGATTTTTAAATGAATTAGATAAAGTTGGAGTAGCAACTGCGGAAGAGGTAAACAAAATATTTTGGAAAGTAAAAAATGAGAATTTTAGAAGATTTTCGAGGGGTAGAAGGAGTGTGGATAATTCTCCCGTTAATATTTACGTTTATACTGACATAATTAAGCCACAACTGGTGGGTGATTCTTTGAGTCGTTGTTTACGTATATTGAATATGAAAACTGGTGGATATCAAACATTCAATCCCATTTTCTATCACCCAGTCGAAAAGAACAACATTGAGAGCATTGAAATCCTATTGACTAACAAACTCGGTGAGTCCATACCTTTTCGCAGCGGTGAACAATCCTCAATAGTAGTGTTACATTTTATAAAAAAGAAGTAATTTAGTTTTTAATTCATTATGCAACGAGATGGCACCGGTGGTAGATCAATATTATAATTACTATGCGAGACAGGTTGGAGGAGAAATTGGTCCCATTTATAGAGCAACGTATCGTGTGCAAAAAGGGCGTGGTATTGGGAGTTTTCTCGCTGGTCTGTGGCGTTTTGCAAAACCTTTACTATTTAGCGGTCTGAAGACTGTAGGTAAAGAAGCAAGCAAAGCAGGAGTTGCTGCTCTCGCTGACCTTGGGACCAAACCGGTTAAGGAGATATTACGCACTCGATTAAATGAGGTGGGGCAAAATCTAAAGCGCAAAGCTGAGGATAAATTACATAGCATGTCAGGCGGACGATTAAGGATTGAGAAGAGAGTACAGTTGAATAAAATAAAAACTAGCGATGCTAGAAAAAAACCACAGTTATCGAGAAGGCGAGGAGGGAAGAAGATCGTTGGTACTAGAAAAAAGCGACAATCATCGAGAAGACGAAAAGGGAAAAAGATTGTTGGTAAAGATATTTTTTCACGATAATGGGTGAGCATATGTTGAGTTCATTGGATATTTTTCAACCTAACCCACCCATACAGACCAACATTTTATCAAAACGATTAGTATCCTATAAACCCATATCTTCGTTGGATAATAGGTCAGTAATCGAATTTCTAATCAAGGATTCTGGTGATGCATACAAGGACTTAAATAGTATATATCTTAGACTTAAAGTAAAGTTACAGAAAAGTACAGGTGATTTCACAGAAACCAATCAACCAGGTGTTGTGAACAATATTTTACACTCTCTATTTGAGCAGTGTAACGTTTATTTCAATGGAACGTTAGTCACCCCCTCTGAAGATAATTATCATTATAGAAGCTATCTGGAAAATTTGTTAAACTATGGTGGAGACGCAAGCAGAACACATTTACGGAACGTTGGATGGGAATTGGATACTGGAGAGGATATCAACAAAACTGACGCTAGTAATGGTGGTTACGTCGAGCGTAAGAAGTGGTTTAAGGATAGTGCAGAGGTAGAGTTATACGGGAAATTACATGTTGATGTTTTTAATCAAGTGCAGTTGTTGATGGATCGTGTGGATATTGGTATCAGACTGATGCTTACTAATCCGGCATTTTATCTAATGGAAGATGTTGGTGGAATTTTAAAAATTTTAGATGCAACTCTATATGTCCAGCATTATGACATTAATCCATCTATTTTGATAGCACACAATAAAATGTTAGAGCGCACCAATGCAAGATATCATTATAAGCGTACCGAACTGAAAACATTTACCGTACCCTCAGGTGGACGAACTTTGAGTATTGACAACGCAATTGTGGGACGCATTCCAAACACAATTATTTTTACCTTGGTGGATAATGAGTCGTATGCAGGAAGTTTGACTAAGAATCCATTTGCCCTATATCACTCATCACTCGAGAATTTTTCACTCTTTGTAAACGGTGTTCAGATTCCTTCGGAGGGGTTGCAATGTAATTTCTCAAGCAAAAAATATTGGGCTAGAGCATACGATACAATTTTCTCCGGTAGTGGGATTAAACATCATGATAGAGGTAATCAAATTACGTATAAAATGTTTGGACATGGTTATTTCATGTTAATATTCGATCTCACACCAGATGATTCAGGAAACCAAGACTATATTAGTTTAGGAGATAGAGGTGTAGTAAGAATAGAGGCAAGATTTGAAAACGAGCTGAGTAAGACAATGACTTGTCTAGTGTTTTCTGAATATGATACCACCCTCGAAATCGATAAAAACAGAAATATTATCACAAATTTTTAGTAAAACAATGGATAGTGTGCGGATAGATAGGTTATTAAATTCCTATACAGTATATCGCGGAGTTTATGCATCTGATAAGCTACCTCACTCGCCAAAAAATGGGGTGTATGTAGTTAATTTAGACCCTGCGAGCTTACCTGGATCACACTGGATTGCAATATACATTAATAACAATTTTGCTGAATATTTTGATTCCTATGGATTGAAACCTTTTGTTTCAAATATTTTAGATTTTTTATCACCTTTCATATTCACTTACAACCGTGTTCAGATTCAAAGTTTTCATTCAGACATTTGCGGTGAATATTGTTGTCTTTACGTAGTAAGTAAATCGTTAGGATACACCCTACACAAATTCCTCACACAATTCAATCATACCATCCCACACCACAACGATTGTCGCACCCTGAAGCTGTTTCACCTAACCTTCAACGAGGTGAGACGGAGAAGGAGGTGTCATCCCCGTGCCCAGCGGTGTTGTTCGAGAATAAATACAATGTTCTGGAGGAAGAATCATCATTGATGAGAGAGACTTTGCAAAATGCAGATCGTAATATCTGTATGTTTCTCCAAGGGTGGAGTGACGGAGCTAGCAGCTGTTGATGTTGACTCCAATCGATTGTACTGGGGAAGCTTTAAGAAGCATGGGAAACTTCTCACCGGTGGAAAGAAGCTTCAGTTCCAAGACCCATTTCACTGCGATGAAACCTCCTTCGACAATGGATTCATCGCCCATGTGGAGCTACTTCCAGCCTTGGAAGCTATAATTGAAGATGCAACCGCCTTGTACGCATTTAGCGAGGCCGAGTGTGAATTCCTGTCCGATCTTACAGATCGTACCTTCATCTCCTTGAAAAAAGAACTTCACTGTCCCTCACCTGAAAATTGCTCATTCCCCTCATTTTCCTGTCTCAATCCCTGCCACAAATTGCGTAATAGTACCTGTGCCTTGAGGGATGCTCATTCCTTGGCTCAGTGGTTGCAGTTTAACCGTCTCAAAGCCGAAGTCGAACCTTGTCTCTCCAACGATTGCATTCCTTCCCCTCCTCCAACTAATCCCTCTTAAGTATGTGACAAAAACAGCATACATCAGTCGTTATGCTATCGTCATCGAGGAAGGAGTCTCCACCCATCAAGAGGAAGAGACCTGCTGGTCATCCTCACACCCCCCTGTCATCTTGTTACAACAATAATTTACTGCTTCAAACAGTGTACTATCTGAATGGTGTAAAATCGAAAAGTGTTTGTGTAGGTTATGATCCTAGCAGAGACTTTGAACCAGTAGTGCAATTCAATCAGTCAAATAAAAAAAGTGTCATTGTTTCATACAGTGAATGGACTAATGTTATAAATTTGGAAAAGTCAGTGAGTAATTATTTATATACTGGTTTAAAAGATCACCTCTCTTCAAATTGCCTGTCCTATGCAAATTACTTTGGGAAGCGTCATTTGTCTATTAAAAACATTTTATCAAAGAGCTTATTTAACCTGAATGTTGATGAATGGGAAGCTCTGTTAAAACTCTCCAATCTGATAAATCTATTTCTCCGGAGACTTTCAGGTAGTCGTGATAAGGTTAGACAATTTCTCGCTACCAGGTTACCTAACGATATTACTGAATATGATCTAGAAAGGTTGGAATTTGAGATGATACTCATGTCGAATGATGTGTTTGGTAATCAAAAGGTATAACTTGGTTGTACTTTGATTACGCGTACGTGTGTGCAAAGGGTTTCTGACCTCTGGCACGAGGTAAAATTCTGCAAGTCAGAAACCCTTGTAATCTCTTGAACCTCTGGCATTGGGTGTAAAACCTTGTAAGTTTGAGAGATTACACCATGAGCGCCATTATCGAATTTCAAGGATTCACCAAAAATGATGGTGGATACGTAGTCAAGGAATTGGCAATAATTAACGTGCAAACGAAATGTTGTAATACGTGGCTTTTCAAATCACCAGCAAGATTGTTGTACGCGAGAGACTCGTCTTGGCTAAGAAACAACTATCACGGTCTGAATGAATACTCTGGGGATTTAGATTACTTGGAATTGGAGAGCACATTGTTTAAATACACAAAGGAATATCAGTTTTTATTCACCAAAGGTGCTCAAAAGGCGTCATTCTTGACTGGACTTCTTCCCAAAGGAATCTGTGTGGGTAATTTGGAAATGTATGGCTGTCCTTCATTAAAAAAACTAGTGACAAATGAGGGTTGTTTAATCCATTCACATTCTCAAAATAATATGCAATGTGCGAGAAAAAATTGTCACAAGCTGTCAGATTGGTGTACAAAAAATAAAATATGTTAAAAATGAAATAAATTTGTGAAACCTATATGCTGTGTTTTATTTATTGAGAAACCTCTTAATATTAAGGACAGGGTATTTAGAAATGATAACTAGATGAGCAGGTTTGATTTTTTTTATTTAGAACAAAGTATATTCATTTGGTACAACATTCAGTATAAAAGTATATGTTTCCAAATGCTTCCCTCGTTCATCGTAAACTCTATGGTAGCCGATTCGCGACTTTTCTCCAGTGGTGAATGTCACAGGTGGGGCGAAATCGAATTGAGCACCATCTGTTGAGGTTCGCCCACCTTTTGCAATAAACTCGGATCCTCCCTTTACGAATACACCCGAATAGGCCGTGTTCTCCTTCTTTATATCGTAGACGTAACACGTGATGGATGGATCTTGTCTCTCGGCCTTCTGCAGCTCATTCCCCTCGAGTTTCAGCTGCTTGATCGTGGAGACGTTGAAACGCTCCACTTCCTTTGTTTCAGGATTTTTAAACCCTGAGAATACTGCACATTTTCCCACGATATGTATGGCTTTGTTCATATGTTTGAACACTGTATAGCATTTTTCCTGGAATTCTATGCTGAGAATAAGATCGTTCTCTTCGTTGTTGCCCAGTAGCGGTAATGGAAGGAGCACTTCATATATGTTGCTCACTTTATCCTTGAATTTGCGAACGACGAGTTGATGCTTCCCACCAAGCTCAGCTTCCACGGAGAGTAGGGGAGACATCCTCGCGTGCTGAATATTTGCTAGCAACTGATTTTACCTTGAGTACCACTAATCGCTTATATTACGAAAAAAGAGCTAATCAGCAATCCTGGAGGTGGGGGTACATCCGGTGACATGACACGTCGGCACTGCTTTGCATTACCATTGTTTGGTTATCTCGGGTTCCATGTACGTCTAATGCTGGAGAATAATTACGTGAGGGTGAAAAATTGCATTTTAATGACATATGACAAATGGGTTATTGTGCCAGGAATTGTTGTATCAGTTCATTATCATTGTTAGCTTGGTTTCCATGTACGTCTATCGCTGGAGAATAATTACGTGTGAGTGAAAAATTGGATTTTAATGACAGATGACAAATGGGTTGGGTTGGAGCGTTGGGGTCGGGGTGGGGGGTTCCATTGATAAGATAAGAGGTCATCTTTGGGGTCATGGCTGTCTTGAAAACCCCATGCCTCCCCTACTTAGAGAGGGTTTGATTCCAACTCTTGGTCATGAAATTTACACAGTCCACATGTTCGCAAGGATTTCTGCTAAAAATTATCTACATCAAAATGGAGATAATAGTCCGCAAGCCATCTAAAAGGTGTGTGACATCGCAACGTCGTCGATTCACACTAACCTGGTACCCTTTTCACAAATCCCAATTTACGATTTGCTCGACCAATTATTTCGCGAATGTTTTCCCTACGTGAGATCATGAGTCGACTTATCTTTTTGGGTGGGCAGTCTTCAGCAGAAAGATGTATTTAAATTCACCATTTCATAATTATAAAGAAACTGTTGATTGCATTAGAGTACAAGTATTTTTGTGAGCCATCATATTTACAAAGAGCTACCCTCAATCCCACTCAAAATTTAAGCAAGCGAAGGTGAGCTACGCGTATTTTATTTTCCATGGGAAATTACTTCTTAATCATTCTGTTCATCTAAAATGGAATGCCCACATTTGTTCTAATCTACATTTACGTAATACCTTGCGAGCCACTGCGAGGGTGCGTGGCAGGGGTTGAAGCTCACCAAATGTGCGCTACTTACATTCTACTAATTGTAAGTGATACATACTATTAAATGGAGAAATGCTAGGCATAAGATTCACGTGCAACTATAAGGTTACTGTGAACTTAGTGACGAAGTTGTTACTTGCCAGAAAGGTTTTCTCTAAATATATTTATCTTCATTTCCCCAGCAAGCACAGGTTAGTAATGTTTAAATATTCTTCATGCACTACGGACTACTCCAACAATTTTTTACCTACCTATCCCTTTGCTATGCTACCTATTGTGTTCTCTTATCTACTTGGGAAAAATTACATTTTCAATTTATCGGTACGGCTTTCTATCTCTCTAATCTTGTTTATCTGATCAAACCTAGCATAATATGCAGGGGTCCTTTAAATATATCTAACATCATCTCTAAACACGTCCCCTGCCGCACACCCTCGCGGTGGCTTGCTGGGTATCGCGTAGATGTAGATGTAAACAAATTGGCTTTGAGTTTACTCAAAAGGTTAAGCCAAAATATTAACCTGCGTTATGATAGTAATGCTTCAACGGGGATAAAAAATATTTGGAAGATTTGAAAATGACAATAGCCATTGATTGCATAATATTAGTGAGCATATGCCTTTTAGACCCTTCTTACTACATTGATTTGCTTATCTGAAAGTATTCCATGACTTTAATATCCCACCGCGTAAATAGACATACTTTTTACCGCGATAAATTACGGTAGATACGGTGCGGCAGAGAAAAGGGAGAGATTAATCGGTATCAACACGTATGAACTCAAGTATTGCTGCCAATACGCCGCCAATTTCCAGAATAAATAAGCCAATTTCTAGTTACAAATGTAAAAAATAGGAACAATAACTTAAATGATAATACTTTAATGGGGATAATAACTCAAGCACATACCTTGCTGCTCTTGGAGGGCCCAAATTTCTCCCTTTTGATGGCACGTATCCATTTTGCTAGGAGGTCATCTTCCGTTGGAATGTTAAAAACGGACACTTTAGGCCCGTTCCTGTAATTTCCGCGGCACCGTGGAACACAACAGGAGGTGGGCATGACACAACACCACTAAATATTCACCAATACAGCGAAAAACAACTTATCTAGCGCGCACAAAGCCTGCAAAAACCAGCGTTCCAAATGCAATCTTGTGTTTACCAGTTTCAATCAACAGTCAACAACAATCGGCTCTAGCAATTCCATAGACATTTGCCTTGAGGATGGGTAACGAGTCGCTACCCGAAACGTCGGCAACATTACATTCACTCACCCGGTGTAGAGCCCGAGAAGAGTTCATCAATTCCATAGACCCTCTATGGAATATTGTAGCACCACTCATAATGACGTCACTCCGTAAACCTCATGCTTTGCGCAGGCCTTCTCTCTCGGTGGTTACGCTTGACACAACGAGTGCTGGTTGACAAGTGACGCCACAATCGTCCTCGCTTTATTCATTGGCGGGAAAACAAACGAGTACATGAATGCACTGAACAAAACACATATGGGGAGCACATACATTACACTTTGCACACTTGTTCAACCACTATTGTCGTTGGTATTGTCAAACCACCCCGATTAAATTCATCAAAGCATGCACATTTTAACCTCTCACTGTCATTCAATGCACTGGAACACAAACGGCAACAAAGTTTTTGTGTTGCTTTAAATGCACAGTATCCTCCAATGTACATAGCAACAACGCCAATGCATCTTTAACTGGATAAAAGAGAAGTTTTTGGAATAAAAAATCGTTTATCTAATCAAAGCTAAATGCAGGACGTCAATGATTCTTTCCAAAAAATATTAGTAATACCATAGATTCTTACTCTGAGCTAATAGCAATACTCAAGAGATATGGGGTGACCGTTGTTTAATCAGTAATAAACCAAATTCATAATGCCACATAACTACACCAGTTATTCGTAAGGCCCACCAAATGAATAAATAACGATAACTGCTAAATCAAGAATAATATCATAACCATAAACACATAATATCGTGTAAATGCCATAGAAATAATCTTCATTGCATTTTCGTACTCCCAATTTCCCTCCGGCAATGGCCGGCCGGCTCATAGCCGCAGTGCTTCAGAAGAATTAATCTTCATTTTCCACCCTCAACTTACCGAAAATTTCTTAAAGCTATTTTACTTACCTTAAGCCACCACAACATGCACAAAGAAAGCCGAGTTCGGGCTTTTTAATCAGTGAAATTATGCGTTTTAATCACACGGACGGATGCTGCACATAGTCGCCATCGTCGCCATGCTTCCAAACTCGACCCCCACTCAGCGTTGCCACATTTCCATGTTCCGGCCTGAAGGAATCCACTTAGCGAATTACTGGTGTCCGAATAAATGTTTTCATTAGTTTTCTGCACAGGAGAACGAATAATCGATTATTACTCGAACAGCTTAATATCATCATTATCTTATTTTAGCACCATATGCGATGGATGAATGCTACTAAACGTAATTGAACTTCGAGACCCCTGAAATGGAAAAGCCGAGGAAGAGATTTCCTTAAAATACTAGTTAGCGTTCAAGAGTGACATGCCTTCTCCATGATTGCTTTTCTATATCTATGAGGAATATCCACTGTGCTACCAGGGAATGGCCAAATTGTATGCAATAAGCACATCAAATGTGATTTTCAGAAATAAGCATCATATGTATGTACTTACTTATAGGGCTATTTTGTAACAGATTACGCCAGCGCTATTATGACGTAGGGCGTTATTTTGGAGAGATCGGCGCATTATAACGCTTTCCTGATTCTGTAAGCTAAATAGCGGACCCTGGGGGGTCGCTATATAGCCCCACAAATAACGCCAGCCTATGGCACGCGTTATCTCAGATAGAGACCCCTTCAATGACTTAACTGAACTTGGAAATCTGCTGTAGTTCATTTTACTGTGGCCATGAATCTAAAAATATTGTATTCGCATTCATATTTGATTCCTCAACTTCAGAAAGGACGTTAATTTGGTTAAACGTATCTTATTCGATGTTTACCTGGTATCCAAAGAAATTTTCATGTATCTAATCAATTTCATACACTCGCATATGCGAACATATGTGAACTTTTATTTCACCCTATCTTTATTTCACCCAATCTTTATTTCACCCTACAAAACATAATACGAAAGCTAACAAGGAGAGGTCGTGTAATATGAGTCACGAAATGAGCTGAATTTTTTTTTCAGTGAAACTAGAAGAAAAATAAAGAGATACGTGTCTCGGCTTTCTTCCCCATAGGCCCGGGTTCACGAGAAAAAAAATAGAAACGCAAAAATGCACCGCGGGTTGCCTACATTCGCCGGCCTCGGGTAAGCCGACAATGGCCGATGTGTCGTTGACAATGGGCGATAGCGTTCTATCCTCGTCGTGGTATGATGTTTTTCTTTCGGTCATTGTATCTAAAACTTTATCATCATCAATTTCCTACCCTTACGTGTGAACACTTCCTGTTTTCTCTCATTATAGTGTAAACTAGATTTACAAATGTCCCTATAATTCAAAAATGCATTGTAAACTTAATGCAATTTTCCGCGATTTTAAGTATGCAGAAAAATACTTTCCCAGTCACTTTCTCAAGGGCCGACTTTTATTATTTTCATTTTATTGACATGTAAATTGACATATACATTCTAATAATCCATCTCTTTTGTGTGCCTACTGATACTTAATTTTTTATTATCAATATTTCATTTCTTTTGAGAATCTTTAAGTTGAAGATCATACTTGGGTATACGAGGTACATTAATTTGAATTGCTATGTACTGATATGAATGCACGGCACAATTTTGGATGATATGCATCATAAAAACACATTCTTAAACACATTCCGATTAGAAACTAATTTTAATGCATACCATGCGTACTTTATCATGCCGTGAAAAGCTGGTGAATACAATTGGTTATGCACTATTGCATGTATTTTAATATTATCCTCACGAGAAGCAATCTCTCTTTTTTCTTGAAGTAAGAATGTGCTATTCCGTAGTCGTGAGATGAACTGCATTACCTGTCTGTAAAAATAAACATCTCAGGGTTTGGCCTAAAGATGTGCGTCTTGGTGCTTGGTGCTTTTCAAAGTGGATGCCACTTATCACCATTATCATCTTGAAATATCTCGTCATTAACGGCACACTTTGTTTGACCCCTCACGAATCAACAATCTGCAAAAAATCTTTTTTCTTCCCATAGGGTTGCAACACAATTTCAAGAAACTGAAAATAAAATTCAGTGCTTAATTTTCCATATTTTGAACTTGTAACAACCACATTGGCATATTCAATTTCCATATTTTTTACTTTTTCATTCACTCGTGGACCAAGTCACCCCCAGGTTCCTGCATACACAAAAACATGTTCAGAAAAATATTTCCAGACGCAGTTATTGCATATTGCGCCTTGTACGAATGTGTCAATTTGCCCATGCTCCCGACTGCAACTTGCACTATTTTCTCCCCTTTCGTGCAAATGATCTTCTCATATCAACCCGGTAAGCACAACCCGTCTGATC
>CAKOGI010000062.1:0-2500 GCA_933228895.1 Platycnemis pennipes
GAATTGAGAATTGACTTAAAACTCACCAATAAAGCGTAGTATTATCCAATGCGTATGTGCATAAAATTTAGTCAACAAAAGTGCGGTAACCTCTGAGAAAATAACGAGAACATCCGCTACACAGACGGCCTGAACGGCGTAGCCATGACATTTAATCATATTCACGGCCCTGACGGATCAAGTATTCCCATGATTATCACTAACCTCATGTATAACGTGTAGTTGTATGCCTTACGTCTGTTGTAAAATTTTGGTTAACCTACCTGCGGTAACAACGGAGAAATTTAAGAGAATATCAGGGTTACAATGGCTTGGACCGGCTCGACACGGCCATTTCGGAACATGTTCTTATATCATCGACCCTCACGGAAAAAGTAATTGTAGAATTGACTTAAAACTCACCAATAAAGCGTAGTATTATCCAATGCGTATGTGCATAAAATTTAGTCAACAAAAGTGTGGTAACCTCTGAGAAAATAACGAGAACATCCGCTACACAGACGGCCTGAACGGCGTAGCCATGACATTTAATCATATTCACGGCCCTGACGGATCAAGTATTCCCATGATTGTCACTAACCTCATGTATAACGTGTAGTTGTATGCCTTACGTTTGTTGTAAAATTTTGGTTAACCTACCTGCGGTAACAACGGAGAAATTTAAGAGAATATCCGGGTTACAGTGGCTTGGACCGGCTCGACACGGCCATTTCGGAACATGTTCTTATATCATCGACCCTCACGGAAAAAGTAATTGGAGAATTGACTTAAAACTCACCAATAAAGCGTAGTATTATCCAGTGCGTATGTGCATAAAATTTAGTCAACAAAAGTGTGGTAACCTCTGAGAAAATAACGAGAACATCCGCTACACAGACGGCCTGAACGGCGTAGCCATGACATTTAATCATATTCACGGCCCTGACGGATCAAGTATTCCCATGATTGTCACTAACCTCATGTATAACGTGTAGTTGTATGCCTTACGTCTGTTTTGAAACTTTGGTTAACCTACCTGCGGTAACAACGGAGAAATTTAAGAGAATATCCGGGTTACAATGGCTTGGACCGGCTCGACACGGCCTTTTCGGAACATGTTCTTATATCATCGACCCTCACGGAAAAAGTAATGGGAGAATTGACTTAAAACTCACCAATAAAGCGTATTATTATCCAATGCGTATGTGGGTAAAATTTAGTTAACGAGAGGTTATTAACCTCTGAGAAAATTACGACAATACCCGCTACACAGACCACCTGAACGACATAGATATTGCATTTACTGATATTCACGCCTTGACGGAAAAAGTATTAGGAGAATATATAGTAAAAGTCGCTGAAATAGTGTTGTCATATACCCTGCATTACTTGGCAACGTGTTGTTAACGTGGCTATGGTATCGCCGGAGAAAGAGGAATGGATACTGGAATTAAGACGTTTAGCTACCTTAAAAAAATAACTGTTGTTGGTCATAACACAACTCCCCAAGGAAAAGGTTATGGAAGAAATTCCATGATATTCACAGGGAACGTGCAGTGTTTTGGCATACCTTCAATGTTAAAATTTCGTTAACCTGTCTTGGTATCTCAGGAGAAATTTATGATGATATGAGAAAGACAAATCTCAGGTCCGGAAGAGTAGGCATTTTATGGAACGCCATGATATCATCGACCCTTACGGAATTAGTAATGCAAGAATTAACTTAAAAATCGCAGGTAAAGCGTAGTATTATCCAATGCGTATGTGGATAAAATTTAGTTAACGAGAGTGTGGTAACCTCTGAGAAAATTACGAGAATATCCGCTACACAGACGGAATGAACGGCCTAGTCATTGCATTTACTCATATTCACGGCCCTGACGGATAAAGTATTACCATGTATGTCACTAAACTGATATATATAATGTGTAATTGTATGTCTTACGTCTGTTGTAAAACATTGGTTAGCCAACCTGCGGTAACAGCGGGAAAAATGAAGACGGTATCAGGGTTACAATAACTTAGACCGGCTCGACACGGCCATTTCGGAACATTTTCTTATATCATCGACCCTCATGGAAAAAGTAATGAGAGAATTGACATAAAACTCACAGATGTAGCGTAGCAGTCGCGCATACGTGTGTTGATGAAATTTCATATTCGAGACTGTCGTAATCTCTGAGAAAAGGAAGAGAATATGCGGTACGCTGACTACCTGTACGGCCTGCAAAATGCATTTACGGATTATCACAACCCTGATGGGAGAAGTATTAGTATGTTTGGCGCTATACTCACAAGTAAAGTGTAGTTATACGTCTTACGTATGTTGTTACACTCTAGTTAATCTGGCTGCGGTAACTGGTGAGAAATAAGAGATTATCCGGAAGAGAGATGGCGAGTGCTGCATAAAAAAAGCTTTTTCTGACATCTACGGACCTTAGGAAATAAGTAATAGGAGAAGTGTCATTAAACTCTCAGGTAAGGTGTAGTAGTATGTCATGCATCTGTTGGTTAACATTGG
>CAKOGI010000062.1:10000-17500 GCA_933228895.1 Platycnemis pennipes
AAGTTCGCCGAAACGAACGAGGCAACACCCGCAGGCCACAAGGCCCTTCGCGGGAAGACTCTCTTTCCCATTAGGGACAATCATCTCCACCTGAAATTTTCGGCCGGGCCGAGCCCGCTCGTCACCGGGAAGTGCGGGGGGAATCCCCGCCAACCCAAATGACATTCTCGGTGAGTTCAATTCACGGATACAGTGTGTCACAATGCCAAAATGGCCAACGAAATGAGTTTTTCCGAACGCGGAGGCCGGCCACCGAAGACGGTGAAACATTCGGCTTCCTCGGAACACGCTTACCGGAGAGACGTGTCCGAAGACACATCCCACAATAAAGCTCAGCAAACGTTGAGATCCCCTCGGCGTCGTGGACCTCACCGACCACTTGCCGGTATTTTTCAGAGATTCTGGGAAAAAAGTTAGGTCCAAAACACCCAAATTAGGGACTTGGAAAAATTTCGATCTAGAAGCTTCCAAACATCACTGAAAATCATTTCCCAACCAATGAAGACATATTGAACCTACATTTTCACATGTATATTTTATAACTTTTGGCAACTTTTTAGTCGGACTTAGATTTTTTCCGAAGAACTCTTTCCGGATTACTATCTCCCGAGAAACGGTCGGAGACTGCTGTATAGGACGTAGAAACATATCAAAGGAATATTCCATGAACCGTACAACAAATATTCAGCGGAAATTATCCCTTCATGTACCGTGGCAGTACGTACAGAATTAAATTAAAGAGATTCCAATTGTGATTGTCGCTCGCCTCAAATCTGCAACGAAAGCTAGGCTACTCAACTTCAGTCTCATGGTGTAGGAAATAGGTAACTGTTGAATCTTTAAGTTTACCTTGGATACAATCAAAAAGAGAGGAATGGGAAATGAAAATAAAAAATTAGGCTACCTTAAGAATTGGTGGTTGCATACTATTCCAGGATATTGAACTGAATTCATTATCAGTGACGTATTAACTCAAGGAGAACCAATAGCAGAACAACCATTAAACTTGCAGGTTACGTGTGGTAATAATGTCTTCGTCCGCTGTTATAATTTGGTTTACGTGCCATTAGTATCTGCGGAGAAATTGAAGAAAATGTGCGGATGACACATGGAGAGCCGGAGACACGAACGAATTTTAAGGCGTGTGCTCCTATAGACGGTATTGACGGAAAAAATATTACGAGAATATACAGTAAAAGTCGCTAAGATCGTGTTGTAATATAGCTTCCATTACTTGGCAAGGTTTCGTTAACGTGGCTATGGTATCCACGGAGAAAGAGGAATGGATACTGGAAATAAGACGTTTGGCTACCTTAAAAAAATAACTGATGTTGGTCATAACACCACTCCTCAAGGAGAAAGTTATGGAAGAAATTCCATGAAAATCACAGGGAACGTGCAGTGTTTTGGCATACCTTATACGTTAAAATTTGGTTAACCTGTCTTCAATAGCTCTGGAGAAATTAATGATGATATGAGAAACAAACATCGCAGGTGCGGAGGGGAACGCATTTTATAGAATGCCATGATATCATCGACCCTCACGGAAAAAGTAATTGTAGAATTGACTTAAAACTCACCAATAAAGCGTAGTATTATCCAATGCGTATGTGCATAAAATTTAGTCAACAAAAGTGTGGTAACCTCTGAGAAAATAACGAGAACATCCGCTACACAGACGGCCTGAACGGCGTAGCCATGACATTTAATCATATTCACGGCCCTGACGGATCAAGTATTCCCATGATTGTCACTAACCTCATGTATAACGTGTAGTTGTATGCCTTACGTCTGTTGTAAAATTTTGGTTAACCTACCTGCGGTAACAACGGAGAAATTTAAGAGAATATCAGGGTAACAATGGCTTGGACCGGCTCGACACGGCCATTTCGGAACATGTTCTTATATCATCGACCCTCACGGAAAAAGTAATTGGAGAATTGACTTAAAACTCACCAATAAAGCGTAGTATTATCCAATGCGTATGTGCATAAAATTTAGTCAACAAAAGTGTGGTAACCTCTGAGAAAATAACGAGAACATCCGCTACACAGACGGCCTGAACGGCGTAGCCATGACATTTAATCATATTCACGGCCCTGACGGATCAAGTATTCCCATGATTGTCACTAACCTCATGTATAACGTGTAGTTGTATGCCTTACGTCTGTTGTAAAATTTTGGTTAACCTACCTGCGGTAACAACGGAGAAATTTAAGAGAATATCCGGGTTACAATGGCTTGGACCGGCTCGACACGGCCATTTCGGAACATGTTCTTATATCATCGACCCTCACGGAAAAAGTAATTGTAGAATTGACTTAAAACTCACCAATAAAGCGTAGTATTATCCAATGCGTATGTGCATAAAATTTAGTCAACAAAAGTGTGGTAACCTCTGAGAAAATAACGAGAACATCCGCTACACAGACGGCCTGAACGGCGTAGCCATGACATTTAATCATATTCACGGCCCTGACGGATCAAGTATTCCCATGATTGTCACTAACCTCATGTATAACGTGTAGTTGTATGCCTTACGTCTGTTGTAAAATTTTGGTTAACCTACCTGCGGTAACAACGGAGAAATTTAAGAGAATATCCGGGTTACAGTGGCTTGGACCGGCTCGACACGGCCATTTCGGAACATGTTCTTATATCATCGACCCTCACGGAAAAAGTAATTGGAGAATTGACTTAAAACTCACCAATAAAGCGTAGTATTATCCAATGCGTATGTGCATAAAATTTAGTCAACAAAAGTGCGGTAACCTCTGAGAAAATAACGAGAACATCCGCTACACAGACGGCCTGAACGGCGTAGCCATGACATTTAATCATATTCACGGCCCTGACGGATCAAGTATTCCCATGATTGTCACTAACCTCATGTATAACGTGTAGTTGTATGCCTTACGTCCGTTGTAAAATTTTGGTTAACCTACCTGCGGTAACAACGGAGAAATTTAAGAGAATATCCGGGTTACAGTGGCTTGGACCGGCTCGACACGGCCATTTCGGAACATGTTCTTATATCATCGACCCTCACGGAAAAAGTAATTGGAGAATTGACTTAAAACTCACCAATAAAGCGTAGTATTATCCAATGCGTATGTGCATAAAATTTAGTCAACAAAAGTGCGGTAACCTCTGAGAAAATAACGAGAACATCCGCTACACAGACGGCCTGAACGGCGTAGCCATGACATTTAATCATATTCACGGCCCTGACGGATCAAGTATTCCCATGATTGTCACTAACCTCATGTATAACGTGTAGTTGTATGCCTTACGTCTGTTGTAAAATTTTGGTTAACCTACCTGCGGTAACAACGGAGAAATTTAAGAGAATATCCGGGTTACAGTGGCTTGGACCGGCTCGACACGGCCATTTCGGAACATGTTCTTATATCATCGACCCTCACGGAAAAAGTAATTGGAGAATTGACTTAAAACTCACCAATAAAGCGTAGTATTATCCAATGCGTATGTGCATAAAATTTAGTCAACAAAAGTGCGGTAACCTCTGAGAAAATAACGAGAACATCCGCTACACAGACGGCCTGAACGGCGTAGCCATGACATTTAATCATATTCACGGCCCTGACGGATCAAGTATTCCCATGATTGTCACTAACCTCATGTATAACGTGTAGTTGTATGCCTTACGTCTGTTGTAAAATTTTGGTTAACCTACCTGCGGTAACAACGGAGAAATTTAAGAGAATATCCGGGTTACAGTGGCTTGGACCGGCTCGACACGGCCATTTCGGAACATGTTCTTATATCATCGACCCTCACGGAAAAAGTAATTGGAGAATTGACTTAAAACTCACCAATAAAGCGTAGTATTATCCAATGCGTATGTGCATAAAATTTAGTCAACAAAAGTGCGGTAACCTCTGAGAAAATAACGAGAACATCCGCTACACAGACGGCCTGAACGGCGTAGCCATGACATTTAATCATATTCACGGCCCTGACGGATCAAGTATTCCCATGATTGTCACTAACCTCATGTATAACGTGTAGTTGTATGCCTTACGTCTGTTGTAAAATTTTGGTTAACCTACCTGCGGTAACAACGGAGAAATTTAAGAGAATATCCGGGTTACAATGGCTTGGACCGGCTCGACACGGCCATTTCGGAACATGTTCTTATATCATCGACCCTCACGGAAAAAGTAATTGGAGAATTGACTTAAAACTCACCAATAAAGCGTAGTATTATCCAATGCGTATGTGCATAAAATTTAGTCAACAAAAGTGCGGTAACCTCTGAGAAAATAACGAGAACATCCGCTACACAGACGGCCTGAACGGCGTAGCCATGACATTTAATCATATTCACGGCCCTGACGGATCAAGTATTCCCATGATTGTCACTAACCTCATGTATAACGTGTAGTTGTATGCCTTACGTCTGTTGTAAAATTTTGGTTAACCTACCTGCGGTAACAACGGAGAAATTTAAGAGAATATCCGGGTTACAATGGCTTGGACCGGCTCGACACGGCCATTTCGGAACATGTTCTTATATCATCGACCCTCACGGAAAAAGTAATTGGAGAATTGACTTAAAACTCACCAATAAAGCGTAGTATTATCCAATGCGTATGTGCATAAAATTTAGTCAACAAAAGTGCGGTAACCTCTGAGAAAATAACGAGAACATCCGCTACACAGACGGCCTGAACGGCGTAGCCATGACATTTAATCATATTCACGGCCCTGACGGATCAAGTATTCCCATGATTATCACTAACCTCATGTATAACGTGTAGTTGTATGCCTTACGTCTGTTGTAAAATTTTGGTTAACCTACCTGCGGTAACAACGGAGAAATTTAAGAGAATATCAGGGTTACAATGGCTTGGACCGGCTCGACACGGCCATTTCGGAACATGTTCTTATATCATCGACCCTCACGGAAAAAGTAATTGTAGAATTGACTTAAAACTCACCAATAAAGCGTAGTATTATCCAATGCGTATGTGCATAAAATTTAGTCAACAAAAGTGTGGTAACCTCTGAGAAAATAACGAGAACATCCGCTACACAGACGGCCTGAACGGCGTAGCCATGACATTTAATCATATTCACGGCCCTGACGGATCAAGTATTCCCATGATTGTCACTAACCTCATGTATAACGTGTAGTTGTATGCCTTACGTTTGTTGTAAAATTTTGGTTAACCTACCTGCGGTAACAACGGAGAAATTTAAGAGAATATCCGGGTTACAGTGGCTTGGACCGGCTCGACACGGCCATTTCGGAACATGTTCTTATATCATCGACCCTCACGGAAAAAGTAATTGGAGAATTGACTTAAAACTCACCAATAAAGCGTAGTATTATCCAGTGCGTATGTGCATAAAATTTAGTCAACAAAAGTGTGGTAACCTCTGAGAAAATAACGAGAACATCCGCTACACAGACGGCCTGAACGGCGTAGCCATGACATTTAATCATATTCACGGCCCTGACGGATCAAGTATTCCCATGATTGTCACTAACCTCATGTATAACGTGTAGTTGTATGCCTTACGTCTGTTTTGAAACTTTGGTTAACCTACCTGCGGTAACAACGGAGAAATTTAAGAGAATATCCGGGTTACAATGGCTTGGACCGGCTCGACACGGCCTTTTCGGAACATGTTCTTATATCATCGACCCTCACGGAAAAAGTAATGGGAGAATTGACTTAAAACTCACCAATAAAGCGTATTATTATCCAATGCGTATGTGGGTAAAATTTAGTTAACGAGAGGTTATTAACCTCTGAGAAAATTACGACAATACCCGCTACACAGACCACCTGAACGACATAGATATTGCATTTACTGATATTCACGCCTTGACGGAAAAAGTATTAGGAGAATATATAGTAAAAGTCGCTGAAATAGTGTTGTCATATACCCTGCATTACTTGGCAACGTGTTGTTAACGTGGCTATGGTATCGCCGGAGAAAGAGGAATGGATACTGGAATTAAGACGTTTAGCTACCTTAAAAAAATAACTGTTGTTGGTCATAACACAACTCCCCAAGGAAAAGGTTATGGAAGAAATTCCATGATATTCACAGGGAACGTGCAGTGTTTTGGCATACCTTCAATGTTAAAATTTCGTTAACCTGTCTTTGGTATCTCAGGAGAAATTTATGATGATATGAGAAAGACAAATCTCAGGTCCGGAAGAGTAGGCATTTTATGGAACGCCATGATATCATCGACCCTTACGGAATTAGTAATGCAAGAATTAACTTAAAAATCGCAGGTAAAGCGTAGTATTATCCAATGCGTATGTGGATAAAATTTAGTTAACGAGAGTGTGGTAACCTCTGAGAAAATTACGAGAATATCCGCTACACAGACGGAATGAACGGCCTAGTCATTGCATTTACTCATATTCACGGCCCTGACGGATAAAGTATTACCATGTATGTCACTAAACTGATATATATAATGTGTAATTGTATGTCTTACGTCTGTTGTAAAACATTGGTTAGCCAACCTGCGGTAACAGCGGGAAAAATGAAGACGGTATCAGGGTTACAATAACTTAGACCGGCTCGACACGGCCATTTCGGAACATTTTCTTATATCATCGACCCTCATGGAAAAAGTAATGAGAGAATTGACATAAAACTCACAGATGTAGCGTAGCAGTCGCGCATACGTGTGTTGATGAAATTTCATATTCGAGACTGTCGTAATCTCTGAGAAAAGGAAGAGAATATGCGGTACGCTGACTACCTGTACGGCCTGCAAAATGCATTTACGGATTATCACAACCCTGATGGGAGAAGTATTAGTATGTTTGGCGCTATACTCACAAGTAAAGTGTAGTTATACGTCTTACGTATGTTGTTACACTCTAGTTAATCTGGCTGCGGTAACTGGTGAGAAATAAGAGATTATCCGGAAGAGAGATGGCGAGTGCTGCATAAAAAAAGCTTTTTCTGACATCTACGGACCTTAGGAAATAAGTAATAGGAGAAGTGTCATTAAACTCTCAGGTAAGGTGTAGTAGTATGTCATGCATCTGTTGGTTAACATTGGTTAACCATGCTTCAGTAACTGGGGAGAAATTTAAGAGAAAATTTGTGGATGACACATGGAGAGTCCGAGACACTTGCGAAATTTCTGGCGTGTGCTCATGTAGACGGCCCTGACGGAAAATGTATTTGCACCATGTGCCTTAAAGTCGCAGGGATCATGTAATAATGCAGACTCCTCGAGTTGGTAAGGTTTGAATAACGTGGCCTTGTTATCGACGGAGAAAGCGGAATGGATACTGGAAATAAGACGTTCGGCTACCTTAACAAATAACTGATGTTACACCAGTCCTCAATGAATACGTTAAGGAACAAATTCAAGGAAACTCACGGATAACGTGTAGCAATAAGGTATGCGTTCGCTGTTAAAATTTGGTACGCGTGCCTGAAGTATGTACCGAGAATTTGGAGAGGAAACCCGAAAGACACATGGCGAGTACG
>CAKOGI010000063.1:0-18866 GCA_933228895.1 Platycnemis pennipes
CAATTATGTCAAAGTCACGTTGGTAGTCCTAAAAGAAAGTATTTTCATTGATAAGATGTATAACTTTTATCCATTTAATAGATTATACAAAGTATTTTAGGAATAAATACAATGATATCGAACAGCAGGTGTCTGGGCGTTGAAAAATTAGCAGAGAAAAAAATTGGACGAGGAAAAAAAAGGAGCAAACTTAAAATGTATTACCGAATCAACTAATCGTAATTTGTGAGAACGAGTTACAATGTTACATAGACAAACCAATGTAAAGACCGGCAGAAAGTCGTAGGACAACGCTGAGGAGCGGAGTCGAAAAAAAATACAATTTGATATGCCGGTAACGTAAGACGCCGAAAGGCGGCGGCCGTTCCTGAGGCAAGTTCGAAGCGCCACCTATCGGCGGCGGCCGCACCGAATGTGTTAAGGGTGTTCAACACCTCGCCAAAAAATGCCGCTGCAGACTATTTTTATTTTAAATGCCATGCTATTATTATGATAGATACGTCCATTTTTTTTCATTTAATTGTGCACAAAGGTTCAGTCTTTGGACAATTCGAACCCATTTCTTCTCAGAGGCTTGTAAGTTAAGAAATCGTTTGTTAAATTTCACTGTTTTTAGGCGTTTTTGAGTGCTTATCGCAGCGGCGCATGAACGTAAATGGAAAATTCAATCGACACAGCCAATCTATAATCCTTCATATTAAAGAAGAGAATAATGCCATGTGCTCGTCTTACGACCCATTCCTGCAGCATCTAAAATTGCGAGACGATGCATCGCATTCACCGAACTAAACGCAAGCTGAGGCTTTCCCCTCATATTTTTCCCGCCCAATCTTCCCCTCCTCTCCCCATTCCACCGCTTTCTCTCGCCTCGGAGAGGGAGAGGCGGAGGGGGAAAGGCTTCCTTATCTCTAAGCGATCAAGTTTCATCCTCGCTCTGAGAGCCGTGTGGAAGGTTGACGGAGGGTCTGAGCGATCTTGGCGAGATATTCCAGTGTGTGTCTGGGCGTCGAGAAAAGGATCAACCTATTTCTTTCAAAACCTCCACAAACTAATTTTATGCTATTTATTCACACCAATTTGTTTATTTAATACGAAATATCGTGTCGATCGTTACATATTTTGACATATATCGAGTTTTCGTATTGTTGGGCGTTAATTGAAACTGCTAATTAATTGAAATTGGATAATTAAAATGAGACTATTACAATGCTTCGAACGATTTTTATTTAGTTTTCAACTGCCAAATAACAATGACTTTATAGTTTGAAGTCCATTCAAAAAAGTAAATTAAATGTTAGTCTCATCAACATTGATAATTGAAAAACAATCCTACATTTTTGCAGGAAAATTTGTGGACATAACTAACGCATTCACAAATAAAAACCAAGAAATAACGATAATGCAAGGCAAGATTGTACTTCTTGCACATAAATATCTCTTGTGAGCCACATTTTAAATCTATTATAGAAATTTAAAACGGATAGCTTTACTGAAGATATGTTAGGCACATACCTATTAAAAACAAGCGTATTGGTTTAGATTCAACCGGATTAATAAGATTAGAAAGAGAGAGATTGTCGTACTGATAGATTCAAAATGTCATTTTTCCCCGTACTTTAAGAGAACACAACACGCATCATTGCAAAGGGATAGTAAGGTGAAATATTGTAGAGTTGTCTGGAGTGCATAATGCATGTGTTAACAACCAATCCCTTTATTACTAAGTAGTTAATAACAGTCAAGCTGCATGTAGCATGTTTCCATGTAGTAGCCTATTGCATGTCAATAGTTCCATGCAGTAGTCTTGTGCATGTTTGGTGATCTCCACCCCCTGCCGCACACCCTCGCGGTGGCTTGCAGGGAATCACATAGATGTAGATTTGTTATACCATTTTCTACCGTACCTGCTACAATAGTATGAGAAGCAATATCCTGCCTCATGGAATCTGATAGACTCCCTTTCCTGTGTGCGGCCCTATTTCGTGATTCTTGTTCCTTTGCTATCGCATCCAACCGTGATGTCCTCCGCTCGCAGTAGACCAAACGTCATGCATGATTGAAAATTTAGTAATGTAATGTTACTATCAATTACGATCCTCTGCAATTTCCAATTGTTGACGACGCACTTATCAAGCGCACCGTTAAAAAGTAGGCACGAACATCCTTCCCTCCTGGCTTTAATTTCGTAGTTGGCAACTCCGTTATCATGGACATCCACCCAACCCACATTATTCACCCCTGTTATATAATGATATGCTATTTGGTTGGTGCATATTCTCAATGTTTGTCGTGATATTGCCTGGAAGAGGAGATAAGATGATTTTTCACTCTTTGTCAGGATATTAGCTCCAATACATTTCGTTTATGGTTGAGAATGGTACCCCGTAAAAAATATAATTGCCAAAAACCTTTCCGAGATTATTGTGTATTATTTGGTGACTGTGATTCTTTATTTATCGCGAGTATATTTTGACTGAAAATGAAAATATAGCCTACATCGCGATCAAAAATTGAAATAAAATGTCAAGAGGTGTCATACTTTCGTGTGTATTTTTAGCACTTCTGGAGAAATAGCCACGTAGCATTTTTGGTATAACACATTTTTGTGTACCTTATCCCGATGAGGAACTGACACAATTTTCTTCGTTTTTATCATAAGTTATGTCTTATAAGATCTTATGAACATTTGTTCATGGGTTACATAGAATGGGTTACAATGCGAACTGAGTCCAAATGAGATTCAAACCCATACGTAGTTATTATTTACAATTACACGTTAAATTACATTTTTTCGTGATAGCATTTATTTAGTTGACTAAATTAAATATTATTACATGAGGCACAATCAACTTGTTGATATAAGGATTTGAACCTTTCCAGCACCATATCCGCACTTATTGAACGACATATCCCGCTGTAAGGCGCTACCCTTACCAATGTCGACACAAAAGATAAAAAATAATTACCAAATTTGCTCAAGCTATCGCCAGCGTTGCAATTCAATAATAATATGGTTAGCATGATTAGGGGGCTACATTTCAAATCGTTAGGGGGAAAAATCAAGTAGCCTACAGGATTTGGCACGAATTCAACAGTATGAAACGGAAGGCAGATGTTCGCACGAGGAATCATAATTTGTTTCCACAAAGCAGCAACCGTATCTTAGACTTAGTGACAGCTCGTAATCAGGGAAACTTATGCTCTTGCAGAACAGAGCCACCGACCTTACTACAGCCTGATGGTATAGCAACTGAGACTCATTTAACGATAACGTATACCTGACGATGACTTAAAATGATTGAACTTGCCCATTCATGATTATTACTTCACTCTATTCCATGGACCCTTCGGTATTTATCACATGTACAACGACATTAAACGCAGGCTAGTTACTCGGAGGATCATTTGTACAGCATTTGACAGTTGAGCTCACCGCTTAAGAACACAGAAATTTCGCTCTGACGTCGCTTGAACGTGAACTAGTTCCTTTGAAAGAAACAAATAGACGAATAGTTGCATATTCATTCAATTGCAAATAGCTGAGGCCTATGGATTGAAACGCTGATGTCTCTATCAAGCCATTTTTTGTTTCTTTACCGACATTTTTTAAGTCTCTAGTTCCTTATAGCCACTTGGTCATGAAATTTAAAAGAAAATGTTTGATTTCCAAAAATAAAACATAGGAATATCCCCGGAGTATTTTCATGAGGTCGAAAAAGTGGACATCTTATGCCCCAAAAGTGGCTAACATTCACAAATATTTATCACTTTTGTGTCATATGATCACACTTAGAACTTTCAATTATACGGTTCCTAATATTAAAACTCGGATATCGCACAAGATATGCGAAACAGCAAAAAAGTTTCTGTTGAAAATGAGCGCTACCTCTGATTTTAAAAAGTTCATTTATTTCTTGGTAAAATAAATTCGACGAATTATAAGATACTGGGCTGTAACGTCATCCAATCAGATGACTTAACACTGCTTAATTAATAACTTGATGTCTGCTCAAAGTTTTGGAAAATGCTCCATTTAATGCAATATTTCAGTTTTTTAGTTAAAAAATATTCATCATCATCATCATCGGTCAGCAATTCTAGGATTGGTTTGACGCAGCCTTCCACTCGGATCTTCTATCGGGCAACCTTTTCATATCAGCGTAAAGCCTCTTTTTTACATCCTTTACAACCTGTTTTATGTATCACATACGAGGCCTACCTACAATCTTCCCGTTCGATTTCCCTTCGACGATTGTCTTCATCAGGCCATCGTCTCTCAAGATATGGCCAATTACTAGTAGTAAGTGTTTTAGTAAGTTGTCCCGTTTCTTTTTAGTATTCAGGATACTTCTGTTTTCTCTCACTCTTCGTAGGACTTCCATGTTAATTACTCGGTCGATCCATTTAATCTTCATCATTCTTGTGTAACACCACATTTCGAATGCTTCCACCCTATTCTCCGCTGCTGTCATCGTCCATGCCTCACTGCCGCTAAGAAACATGCTCCAGACGTACGTCCTGATGAATTGTTTCCTTACTTCTACGCTTGTATTTCTAGCTGTGAGTAGATTCTTCTCTTGATAGAATGTTCTCTTTTCTTGGGCTATTTTACTGATCTTTCGTGCTTCATCCATCTTTAGTTACTTCGTTTGTGACTTTTATTACGTCAGTTATGATCTATAAACAATGTGTTGGAACCACTACTTAATTTATGTTGTTTGCAGAACTCCAGTAATCTTTCTCCTCTTTCGTTTCGATTTTCCAACCCATATTTTCCAGATATTCTTCCATATTAACCTTCGTCGACGACAGCGTTCCAGTCGCCTAAAATAATTAGGTTTTCTTTTCGTCTTACCAGTTTTATAACTTCTGTGATATCTTCGGAGGCGTCTTCCACTCATTCATCTTCGTTGACCGACGTAGGCATGTAAACTTACACCACAATGGTATCCGTAGGCTTGGTCTCAATCTTCACCATTATAATCCTCTCACTGTAGTGCAGGAAGCTCTTCACACGCAGTCCTGCACTCTTCCTGAGCATTGTGCCTACTCCAGCGTGACCATTCAGTGATCCGGTGTGAATAATTCTGTAACTTCCGCTCCAAAAGTCTCCTTCTTCGGGCCATCTCATTTCACTGATTCCTATAGTCGAGGTCCATTCTCCGCATTTCCACCTTCAGGTTCTCCAATCTTCCGTATGTTCAAAGTGATCGCACGTTCCAATTTCCTACCCTAAAATGTTTATCACACTTGACTGGTGTAGTGTCTCGGGTAGCCCCGCCCATAGATCCGAATTGGGACTATTTTACCTCCGGAATATTTTACTCTAGAGGGTTCCATCACATCTTGATATAAAGAAAAGAGTAGAGTAGCTGCGACTCCTCGGGATAATAATGTGGTGCTTTCCCCTTTCCTTCCACATCGCAGTACTGTAGCCGCTAAAGTAAATGTTACCACCCCCCTAATGAAATGAGTGTCGCTCTACCGACCACTGTGGTCTCCACCTTCACTCATGTAAAGAAGAGCTCCTGCCCTCTCCTCCGGGTGATGGGAAGCGTAATTGTTGGCGGTATCTTCACAGGATCTGTTTTAATTGAAGGCCTACCTTACCCAGGGATAGACCAATGCACCCTCGGACTTCCGTCGCTTTTCGTCCACGACTGCTTATTCGACGAGTAAACTCGCATATCCTCTATATCTATAGGTCGACCCACCATCCGCAACCCGGCGAACGCGAATACTGATGAATAAAACTTAGTTATAATTAGCTAGTGAAACTCCGAAAAAGACGGCAGCAGCAAGGCCAATGAGTACGGAAAGGGTACGGAAGGAAAGGATTTTCCACAAATCCGTAGCCCTGTAGATGCTCACATAATTTAGCTAACGGTTGCAAACCTCCGGAACCCTTCAAACAAAATTTCAATTTTATGGTTTTGGTAAATAATTCTCGAAAATTCGCCACTGTACGATGGGTGGATTTTTTTTAGTTTTCATGAGGGAGCTCTTGAGGAAGGGTGCGTGTGGCTGTGTTCTCCAGCGTCCAGAAGGGACGGCGTTATGGAAGAGTCCACGAACCCTTATAGAAACGCGCTGAATCGTAAATGATACTACAAAACGAAGAGGAGAGATTGCAACGTGCAGAATTGGATTCGCAGGGAAAAAACCGAAAAAGCATTTATTTCGCAATATTAAATTTACGAGATAATTAAATGTAAGGGCTCCTTCGTAAACAATTTTCACGAATTCATTACTGATATTGTATTCATGCCTTCGTTATAGAACAGTGTGAGATGGAAACTAAACCATCTGAGGCTATAATATCCTTCGCGAAGGAAAATACTGAAAAGGAAAGGTGATGAGAGACATTAGGAATGAGAAACCTCCTTGGAGCTGCTGTGGTAATAGCCATCGTTCCAGTGGTTTCCTGATCTTCTCTTTATTTATATTTCTCAGTATTTTGTCTTTCATTAATTATATTCATTTCATGACTAATCTCCTAAGCCAGGATGTTGCCATTGGCAGGACGAATCCCTGCAGGACCACCTTTGATTCCTCTAGTCTTCAAAGTAAAGTAGTCGATCTGGAGACCGAAAACCAAGAGAGAGAAGAGTTCCTCAAGTCTCTAAGACTCAGCGGCCGTGACAGGAAGAGGCTGGAGGAAATCATAAGGGATCAGAGCCGCTGCAAGATGTGGATGTCAAAAAGATTGAAGAGTTTAACTGCTTCTTCTTTCGTGCGTATTTGTAAATTACGCCGCACAACTCCCCGCGCAAACATAGCCAAAGATTTCCTTTACCCTTCGTTTGCAGGAAGTAAAGCCACGCAATACGGGGAAGTAGCTAACTCAAGGCAATAGCAGGGTATGAAAGGCACAGCGGGGACAAAGTTTTTCTAGCTGTTCTCTTTGTGGACAAAAAACTGCCTTTTCTGGCCACCCCGCCAGATTGCCAATTGGAAAGCGATAATAGAAGTGAAATGCTTAAATAAGTGCGGGGGTATTTCTCCTATATAGGCAACAAATAGGAAAATAGTATCCTACTGTGAAAGTAAAGAAGGAGAAGTAACATTAAAGAAAAATAGCTATTTATATTATCAAGTGCAGGGTCAGCTGCATATTACGGAAAAAAATACTGTGTTTTTGGTGTGGATTCCGTTTGGAATCTATTTCAGAGGATTGAAGGAGAGGACGAATTTCGGAACGAAAAGATGGAGATAAATAAAAAAAATTTATATGGAGCACCTACTTCCCGAAATCATGGATCTTCGTTATCCGAAGGGCGTGAAGATCCGTTAAACAGCTATGCAGTAATGGTGAAGATAATCAGTGAACTTTAATAATTTGTTGTTATACTCTTTCTGAGAGCAATGTTAATATATTGATTTTATGTGCTCATAAACTGTATTTTCATTGTATTACTGCTTTATGTAACCATTTTGATTTCCTGTGCTAATGCTAGTTAGTAATTTGTATACGACTTTCTACTGAAGGCTGTTATTTACGCCATTTATGTTACTAGGAAATAATGCTCAACTTTTAATTTTGTGTAACAATGCACAGAATGGAAGAAATACCTTATTTACGAATGGTTAAGTTAATTTTCAGAGTGATCATACTGCTCATCATAATTACAAATTGTAACTAATGAGTGCATGGTAGCCAAGTGGGTAGAGCGTTCAGGTACAGATTCAATTCCGGACGAGGCACCTTGGCATGATCTCGCGGTATGAATTTCAGTATCAGAGCTTTGTTGTGTAAGTCGGAATACTGGCCTCTTTACCCTGAATGTGTGAATTTCACTCGCCTTCCGCCTTAGTACGGTGGAGCTCAACTATATCAAACCAGTCATTGGGTTTATAATTGAGGGAATTATTGTAAATATGGTGAATTACCTGCGAAGAAAAAAGTTTTTTTCACTAATAATCTCAATTTAAAATGGCGTGTTAATAAATGAGGAGCATTGTACATTAATACCGTTTAGTCCGTTTCGTTTCTGGTGTGTATAAAAGCGTATTCAATTTAACCGTAAAATCATATAGATAAACGAAAAACGTAAATTCACAACGTTCATACACGAAATTTTTTGTTGCTTCCGCCATTGAGATTCAAGAAAAAGCACTCTGGTGGAAAAGTGGATTAGTGGAAAATCCGTGAGCGCTTTGGCCCTGTAAATCGTAGGTAACTGTAGAGAAATAACATTGAACTTTCACATTAATGAAAGACAAGAGTCGGCGTTAGTCGCATATGTTAGGGGAAAGACGATATTAGAGCTTAATTAAATAAGCTCATTAACAATGCTCACAATTACTTTACGAGGGCAACGTGCATGTAAAATAAATCATGGAGGACTAATTCAATAACTGCAGTCCATAACATTTGACAATCACTAAAAGCTGAACTATTAATCCCAAGACAACGCCGAATGTCCCAGAACCCTTTAGGTGTTTTCACTTTTAGGTAATTGCTGACCTTTCTTACTTTCGACTACAATTAGAACGATGAAAACATTTCACACTCGGCTCCGGAAAGAGAGCTCTCGCCTTTATCTGTGCTTACAGTAACTTGATCGCCATGCCGATTTCGCAAGCTCTCCAGTCGCCGCCCCCGAAAAATCCCAGCTGCGACACATCAGGCCCCTCCCCTCAACTCCCCATTCCACTTTCCACGGTGGCGACGCTGATGGCAACTCACAAGAACTACTAGAGCCTTGAGATCATGGTGAGATGAGAAAAGATGAGATGGGAAGCATGGGTGTCCAACTGGTATGGGCGAAACGTTTCCAGGTGACATCTGTAGTTGAGGCGGGACCCAACACCTTTTTTACTTTATTTTAAAAAAATAATTACCCCCAATTTTTTTAAATTTTAAATTGAAACGTAACGGTATACTTTTCATTAATTGTTTTCTTTAAAAACTTGAATAAGTTATTAAATGAATTCAGTCGATTATTGGCTGTCCGAAAACGCGAGGGAAATTGCAACAGCCTTCGTTCTAACCAGTTCTAACGTTAGCGTTGGTGATCAGCTGATCTGTCCAGTGGTACTAAAGTTTGTTTTACTGTGTGGGATTATTCACGAAGTTGCCGAAAATGCGCGAAAGTTGTGCAGTTAGTGGATGCAAAAACAAGGGGTGTAAGTTTTTTAGATTTCCGCGAACTGTGTCAAGGTAAATCTCATAAGTTAAGACTATTGACTGTAGAACGATGTTGTACGTGTCAACTATGTAACAGTTTATAATGACTGACACAAGTCTTAGAAAATGTGTTCGTGTGATAACTTATGATAGTGTTGTAACTATACCTTATGTAGTATTGACGTCTGTCTTAGAAGATGGTAGTTCGTGTTGTTACATAAAACGTCGTCATTCTTGGAAGTAGTGGTTGAACTAAATGTGCTCATTTCATAACTTACGATAGTTATTAACTACCTTATGTATGTATATTAACTGCTTTATGTGTACTTAAGTACTAACCGAGAGACACCGTCATTTGAAATGGACTGAGTGACCTTACGTGACATTTGTATCATTCAATTAACGACAATTAAAAAGTAGGTATGCTATTACAGTTACCAACAAAGTGACGAAGCAGTCCTGGCGAGTCAGGTAGTGCACAAAACTGTTAAGTATTATTTCTCCTAGCCCAGAGTGTTGTTATTTTGATGCTGTATATAGAATTAGAAAATCACGCTGATGTGTTTTGAAATGATCTATAACATCTCCCATTTCCTCAATTTTGTTTACGAGTGCCTTGTATGAGAATAGTCTACTGATTGAAGTTCAAATTCCAGAATGTATTTAATGTCACTGCATGCTGCATTGAAAATAGTTTAGTACGAATTTATTGCTTGGATTCGATGTTTGTTTTCTATCGTGTATTCTCTTGCTTGTAGAAGAGTAGTTTTACGTTGAAATATTAGTAATGGCTCATTTGCAATGTTGGAACATTAGGCCATGGGAGAAGAGCACCAGTCATCATAGCTACGGATCTCGTGAAACTTTAAAAGTACAAGGAACATGAATAAAGTTACATGGCAAATAACCATAATTAGGTGTGACACAAAAGTCCTTCAAATTTCTGAGACATATATTAATGTAGGCCTCAGAACTTTGAAAGATTCTTCCAACATAAAATCTTTTCAATCTTAAGCATTTTATTTATAGTGCTCTAAAAGTCGTTCATTTTTATTTCACTTTCATTGGAAGGATATTGAATGCTTTTCGTGCCATGGCATTAAAATGTTTATTGGTCTTCCTTAATCTAAAAAAAGATATACCTAGGCCTTCTATACACATGTGAAGTGTGTGTGCTCATACATATATGAATTATACATTGTCATAATTCATGACTGCATGACTAGACAATATTCTAACGGTTTTCTTCTGTAGCAATAGTTTCTTTTTTGCATTAGGGCTGTAGCCCACAATATACCAAGTAGGAAATGTCAAATGTTCATCTTTGTCAGCTGAGTTCATTTGTTTCTGTTTGGTGAAAGTTCAGTTGAACCTAATGAAAACCTACCACCTTTTTGCATGTGTAAGCATGGTTTATTGTGTTATACTTTTTCATATTACTTAGTTACTAGAGTACTTAGTTATCTGTTGTTTGCATGAAGCACGTGCCCATAGGAAATATATGGGACTTATTAGACTCCTATAGGAATCCCACAGAAAATTCTACCAAACCTATAAGAATCTAAGCTCCTTCAGGAACTCTCAACATACCTATAAGACTCCTATAGGTCCCATAAATTTTTCTAACTGACATATGGGAAGTTTTTACCGTGGGGTTGTTAGGTATTCTGGCTGTTAAGTGAGCTTTTTCTTCTAATATTCCCTGGAATACATGTAAGTATCCTTTTGTAGTTCTGTGCAGATTACCTATTGGACTACTATCAATCTATGAGAATAGAGACTCCTCATGTCTTGATGGCTTTCTTTTATTCCTCTTTTTCATGTTATGATTGGAAAGTAGAGCTGAAAAATGGCGAGATTTGTGTGGCAATTCAGATTTGCTGGGCAAAGATGTTGCTAACCTTCACAACCACAATTGTGTTTGTGAAAAGCATTTTTCAGATGAGCAATTCACGAATGCAGCACACGTCAGGTTAAACTTGAATGCTGTACCAAATCTCTTCTTACCGATTCAATCATCCTTCATTCATGCTACCTCAGCACCTGTTAATGTTTCTTGCTCTGACGATGAAAGTGCTGCTTCATCATCTCATCACAATGACATCTTGATGCCATGTCATGTCATGCCAACTACCTCAACTCCTGGTGCTGAGATAGCCACATCAGAGTCCTTAGTGTCCCCTTCTTCAACACTTGCTACTGTTTTTACTTGCCCCTCAAGAAATATTTTGACAGAATTGGGAATATCCCCCTTGGAGTTTACACCAAGGAAAAGGAGAATATACAAGGAATTTTGTAAGAAGAAGAAGGAGGTGATGCGTCTCAGGAGGGTTATTAGCAAAGGAAAAAGTAGGAGGAAGCAAGAAGAAAATGAGGGGCAGAAGAATTTATTGGCAAGGCTGGAAAAAGATTTGTCTCCAGCTGGTTATTCATTGATAACCTCAGTCTTAAATGAGGCCCAGAAACAGCCCCAAGGTCGTCGGTGGACTACTTCCTCTAAGGTAGTTGCTCTATCTTTGCTGAAGAAAGGGCCTAAAATGTACAGGCATTTGAGGACAGTTTTCCCTTTGCCGTCAAGAAGTACACTTTTACCACTCTTGCATTCAGTTCCATTTAATACTGGACTAAACAAGGACATGCTTGGCCAAATGGCTGAATCTGTCAGTAGGTTTAGGAGTGTGGACAAAGTGTGCATCCTAATGTTTGATGAGATGGCCATTAAACCACTCCTTTCCTATAATACTAAAGATGACAAAATATATGGATTTGTGGACAGAGGTAGTCAGGGTCGAATATGCAGCAAAGCTCACCAAGCTTTGGTGTTTTTGGTTCGAAGTTTGGGGGGAAATTGGAAACAACCAGTGGCTTACTATTTAAGTCCAGCTGCCACACATGCACCTGTGCTGGCTGACCTCCTTCGTGAAGTCCTTCATGCCCTGATAGACATGGGGTTAACTGTCGTGGCAACCGTGTGTGATATGGGGCGAAATAATGTTAAGGCCTTGGAGTTGCTTGGGGCAAGATACCATAATCCTTTTTTTTCCTTTGAAGGCCATGAAATTTATACAGTGTTTGATCCACCACATTTGATGAAGTGTTTCAGGAATTTATTTCTGAAATATGACATTTTGGTGGAGTTATCCTTAGGTGGTGAACAAGTTACCCTCAGGGGGTCTTGGTCTCACATTCGGGCCTTGGCTGCACATTTAGCTGAAACCAGCCCCTTTGATCCGTAAGTTATTATTCATATTGATGTATTAATTTTTTTCATGATTGAATACAAATGAAAGCACTGTAATCCCTTATATTCTCATTAATTAAGGGTACATTTCATTATTCAAGACTGTAAATTTTTTTGTTATATTATGCTAAGCAAAGTTTCTTTTCAGAATATCCCGACTTACAGATAGGCATCTTGACCCTAATACTTTTCAAAAAATGAGGGTGTGTCTTGCTGTTGAAATTTTCTGTCGAACTGTTGGTAGTGGAATTGAGATTATGGTTGCAAAAAGTAAGCCACTAGACTAATTCATGGTATCCTTATATTCCATTATTCCAATAATTTTTTAGTGCAAACATTTTCTGAAACCTTTGCAGATAAATTGGGAATTGATGCCTTAGCCACTGCTGAGTTTGTCCTGGAAGTGGACAGAATGTTTGATAGCCTCAATGGTGACTCCTCCCACAATAGGAGTAAGAAAGTCCTTACCCATTCCATCAGCGAGGGTAGCCTTCATTTTCCTTATTGGGAGGAAACAATGGGTAAAGTCGAGAAGTGGAAATTTTTCAATGGGACGAAAGTCATCAGTCCTCCATCCCAACGTGGATGGGTTGCCACAATTAAAAGATTTGGGCTTCACCCAATTTAATGCAAAAAGCATTAACCAAGATCCTATTGAGAATTTGTTTAATGTGGTAAGGCAGAACTGTGGTGGCAATAACCGTCCAAATGCTGAGCAATTTATATCAGCATTGAAAACTGCTGTAGTAAATGGGTTGTTTTCATGTAAAAACAAAGGAAACACTGCCCCTGATGGATGCAATTTATTGACAGATCTTAGAAATTTTTTTTATGAAGGCCACAGTCCAGAAATCGAAAATCCCATCATTAGGGGGCCGTGTGATTTTAAGATAAAAAAGGGGAAGTTGAGAAACATACGTTACATCACATCTCTGGTTGTTTCATCTGTTCTGGGGAAATATGAGTGTCAACATTGTTGTACAGACCTTACCACTTCCCAGTCCTCAGTAGATGTTTTTATTTCTAGTTTTTGTAATGATGGTAATAGTGAATTGTGTAGTAATGAACTTTTAGCTGCTGTGCATGACGGAATAACTGCTGTGAAAAGGAACTTGGGGGATATTGCTCATGAGGAACATTTATCTATGTTGTGCACCCCTGTCATTCATGCAAGTGTTGCATTTCATTTTATTACATGTTCTCAACATGGCAGTGATGTAAAAACATTCATCGCTTCCATCATAGCTCAGGTTGCCATAAAACAGTTTTGTGTTGAGCAAAATGACGAATGTTAATGTTTGTGTCAGCAGTATAATGCATGTGATTTAATTCTGGCCCTGTATAATTTTGTATATATACATACATTATGTATCTGTATGGAGTGCTAAGAGGAGGGCACTTCCATTAAAGTTCTTGGTCTTTCGGAAGAGACGTTAAACTGTGTGTGGCATTATTCGTGAAGAGTAGGCTAATGCCGGTGCCGGGTTTCCCTCCTCTCTTCATCCTTCTTCCCTTTTCATCTTTCTCTTCTTATCCCTTTCCTCCTATGTGCTTTCTTCTATTTCTTATTTAGATTTTTCATTTAGCCTGTGATGAAAAATGGCTTTAGGCATTTCCTGGTGAATGCATACATTTGATAGATGTCCGATGAAAGCGTGACAGCCATTGCTCTGAGGCTTTGGGAAAAAATTAAACAATCATTATAGCTGCATTATACCAACATTGACTCCATAGCATTGACTAACAATGAGTAACTCTTATTTTCTATTTGCAGAATAACCCAAGCTGTTAATCAATAGGTATTGGTAGGTACCTAAAAAAGACAGTCATCTGGAAGAGTGAGACTATTCCTATGAGTATGGCAAAGTCACGATCTCATTTATTGTTTATCCATTGCATGAATTGTTTGCTCATCTTTATCAACAGAATTTTTGCTCTGATAATGGAAATTGATATTTTGATGTGTCATGTTCTGACTATTTGCTACCTTAAGAAAAACAGGCTCCTTTTAAAATATTTTTCTTAAATTTTTTATCCCTGTGCTCAGTTCCATCTGCATTCAAAGTGTACATGTTACCAAATTTTTGGAGGCACAAGTTCACATTCTGGAAAGTAAATTGGGTTCATATCTGATTTCATTTGCATGACATTGTCCTAATATTCACTTTTGAGTTAAATAATTCTTCCGCGATAAATTCACCTGTAGCTCATTAGAGATAGAGCTATTTTAATTATCATTTATAAATTTTTTTCCCTTTTCAGAACTGAGGAGCTGATATCCATTTTCCAGTCCTCGCATGAATGACTATTGTGATTTATTTTGCAAAATTTTTGAAGTTAGTATTTTTTGCACACTCATGTTTCTGTATAATGGCAATAAATAAAGTTGATTTTTTCTTTCACGTGAAAATAGTGTATGGTTCATTGTTACCACCCCATGTCATTTACTTCTTGATTGCTGCATTCCAAGAATAATGGAATAATCTCGATATCCGTTTACTAACCCCTGAAAAGGTTCAGAATCGATTATTTTCCTTAGGGCATTTCATTTTCAAGCAAGGTGCTTGAGGTGTCTTAAATGCCTCAAGTACTAGAAAGATAATGCAAGTATTAGTACGGGTTCATATATTTGAATTTCGCGGCACCGCTCATGCTTCACTGCAGCAGAGCCACCTAACCTTGAGGCGGGAACTACGACCCCCTGGGAATGAAATATAACGTTGAGTTGGCACCCCTTGGTTAGCAGTGTAGAGCAGCTAGGTTCGTTAAAAAGTGTTACGATAGGTTGAGTAGTTTATCAGAATGAATAGAAGAATTAGGGTGGGAATCATTATCAGAGCGTAGTAACCCATTTCCGCCCACCGCAGCCATATGGCTACACCCTGACGCGCCGAGTGTATGACGCTCTGTAGGATGAACTGTAAATTTTATCCTAATAACCTTGTTAAAACTGTATAGTTGAAGGCCACGATCACCAGATCCAAGTGTTATTTTGTTTTGGAAGATGGTCGGGGGGAGAATCTAGGTGCGTGAAATATCGTATGCGCGTCAGAGGAGCCAAATGGATGCCAGCTGGTGGTAAATGTGAAACATTTTGCTGTGAAATCTGTGGTTGTGAACTACAAGTAGGTTTTCTATGTTTCTAAAGCATAGGGGCGTCATCTGGTCACTTTCCATTGAGTGATTGTTTCATAGTATGATTTTTGTAGTTGAGTAAATACCGCCGTATCTTAATCGGTCTAAGTAACGAACTTCTACATCTACATCTACATAATACCCTGCAAGCCACCACAAGGGTGTGTGGCAGGGGGTGATTGCTCACCAAACATGCACTACATATCATGCATTATAAAGGAATAGTATTAATATAGTAGTCAGAACAACACTATTTAAAAAAAAGATACAAATTGCTAAGCAAACATGCAAAAACATTCTGTTAGTAGGGTTAGCTTTAAGTACTCATACCAACATGCAGCTACCAATGCTATTCATTGCTACTCTCCGATAGGACATATTTACCGTTATTCGTATCTCTTATTGTGCGAGGGAAAAAGGACATTTTGAATCGGTCAGTTCGGCAATCAATTTCTCTAACTTTCTGATTATGGTCCAGTCTGCCATAGTAAGTTGTAGCGTATCAAGTAACTTGAACGTGTGTAGCGAATATCGGCAAGATTTGTAAAGGGACGATACGATAATTATATTAGCGTAACCAGTCTATTAAATGAATTGAAATGGGAATCATTGTCAGATCGCAGGTTGAAATTTAGACTTAATCTCTTCCACAAATTCCAAGGCAATATTTTCAGTGATGATGTTAAAAATATTTTACGAACCCCAACTTACTATGGCAGACTGGACCATAATCATAAAGTTAGAGAAATTGATTGCCGAACTGACCGATACAAAATGTCCTTTTTCCCTCGCACAATTAGAGATACGAATAGCGGTAAATATGTCCAATCGGAGAGTAGCAATGAATAGCATTGGTAGCTGCATGTTGGTATGAGTACTTAAAGCTAACCCTACTAACAGAATGTTTTTGCATGTTTGTTTTGCAATTTCTATCTTTTTAAGTAGTGTAGTTCTGACTACTAAATTAATACTATTCCTTTTTTATGCATGATATGTAGTGCATGTTTGGTGAGCAATCTCCCCCTGCCACACACCCTTGTGGTGGCTTGCAGGGTATAATGTAGTTGTAGATATGCTACGCTAGGAGGTAACGGGGTCATTCACGGAAGTTGCCAAATCAATTGTTTCATCAGGGTTACCAGGTTTTAAGTGACACCTTTCACATATTGCCTACCGATAGCTGCTCACGTTCAGGAATAAGTCGTTTGAGGTGCTCTTCCACGGGAATGTGACTGGAAGGGAAGGACATGACGTCACAGAGAGGGGAGGGGAACGGTTCCTGGAGGTGGAAGGGAAGTCACGAGGGCTGCGATCGCACTGCCATCCGACGGACTCAGGAGCAGTTACCAACCGGCGCGTCCCTCATTACGTCATTCTGCAGTCGGCGGTTCATCGAGTTGGTCGTGCGGTGCGGAGCGAAGCCCTCTACTGTTTTTCTTCTTTCCTACGGAGAGAACGTCCATCGGCAGGTCCACACTTGCACGTCTTCGAAGTCGGCTGATTGTACATCCTGTTATTTTTCGTAAGTACAAATTGGTCCTGTGTCTTTTTCATCAAAGGTAGTTTTTCAAAGAAATACTGTCAGATTTGGGATGAGGTTCATATAAATTAACCATTAATCGCTTCTGATTTCCCCCAAAGACGTTGGTGTTACCAGGATATATTGCGTGCTTGAATTCGTTGATTGAAATATATGTTTCGTGTTTTATACAACTTTGATACAACTTTGGATTGGAATGCTCTAGCGTTCTGATTTTGTTGTTCTAAAGTTAGATATTGAGTAGTTACTAATGTTTACTTCTCCCGAAACTATAATATCTGTAGCAGAAACCTAGTTGTTTCACAAGACCAACACTTTCGGAACCCTTGTTAATTTGTTACAATAAATCGTGGCTATTGAGTAGCCCCTTTATCGATGTAACTAGTATATACTCCTTAATTTTTCATGATAGTGCCGTTACTGATATTAGTTTATAATTACATGGCTGTTCCCTGTCCTTGATTTGAAAATTGTGTAGACATTTGCAATCCTCCAGTTTTTGAGAACTACACGTTCTTTGAGGGATTTGTGAAATGTAAATTTAAGATACGGAGTCGATCTTGGAGTTAATTCGGGTTAATGTTCAAAAAAGGAATCGATTACGTTACAAGATATACCGATCGGGGGCATTGGTTGTTGAAATTAATCTGGTAGATATATTTGTGGCTAGACTAAGCTTTTGTCAAAACTATGTTAAATAAAAATGCTGTGAAAACAGGAGTTCACCCAATTACCTGTATGGATGTTGAAGGCGACTATTTTGCCCCTAATTGTGTGTCC
The DNA here is from genome assembly GCA_933228895.1 of Platycnemis pennipes. Classification (NCBI taxonomy): domain Eukaryota; kingdom Metazoa; phylum Arthropoda; class Insecta; order Odonata; family Platycnemididae; genus Platycnemis; species Platycnemis pennipes. Next base: position 17,827 of record CAKOGI010000063.1, read on the forward strand.
TTCGTTTTCAAATTTAGTTCTATTCATCACGACACTTAACGCAATTTAAAAAATCAATTTCTATTTTCGTATGGAAAATTTTCCCTAGGTTTGTTTTCCCGTACATTTTTCTTGAGGATAGCGTATTTCCTTCATCAAGTTCCTAATACTCAACCAAAGGCGTTACGACGTCCGTAGTGTCTCCTTCTGAGATGGCAAGGGAGGCGAGCTGCGACAGATAAGGGAGCGTTCTTGTTTATCTCGCTGGCAGGTGATGGCCACCCAGGGTCCTTTCACTATCTCCTTAGCTGCCTTCCTTGAGGGAGTGCACATCCTTCCACCCTCTCTCTCTCTCTCTTCCAAGATACCGAGCTAAGATGAGAGCGTTATTAGGAGACGAGTGATGAGCGCTTGCATCGACTGTTAGGTCGGAAAATTCGACGCAGGTAAATCCTCCAACAGGAATCAGTCTGCTGGTTGCGTGACTAGATTCCACGATAATATACCCATAGAATTGAAGTAACATGGGAAAGGCTGTTCTACCAAGAGTCAAATTTCTTTCAGTTTGCTGTCATTGTTAACTCATCACTTAAATATATGGATAATTAAACCATAATCGTTGCATTATTTTTTAAAGTAAACAACTATGGTCGATGCAGTCGTAAAAACAAACGGTCACCCCAGAAACGCCAGGCGGGATGTATTTCAACAGGTGGTGCTTGCCAGTAAATGATTGTCACGAGTACTGGTGATCAGTTAATGTTTAGAGTAGTATATTATTACGAATGCTTTTTTATGCAAGATATATAGTGAATGCTTGGTGACCTTCACCCCCTGCCACACACCCTCGCGGTGGCTTGCAGGGTATCGTGTAGATGTAGATGTAGATGTAGATATACTCTGAAAGGAATTTGATCGGGACCTGGTGATTTGTCTTTACTTATGCTTTTTAACTGCTGCTCTATTCCGCGACATGAAATGTTTATTTCGGGCATAGGTTCACTGAAAGTGTTCGGTGGTGGTTCCATTGTGTTTTGTGACGATGAATTGAATACACTTTG
>CAKOGI010000064.1:0-16269 GCA_933228895.1 Platycnemis pennipes
GACAACCTCATTTACACACCTTTTTTTTGGTCCGGTAAATAACCCCATAAGAGACCATGTATTTCCAACCCCCCTCATGAAACTTTTCATTTATATGATGAACTCGATTATAAACTGTTTTTTTCCAGTCCTTTGGTAGGAAATTCCTCACTTATATGACTTTTCAATGACTGACCTGTGGAAGATGTCTAATTTGAGTTCTTGTCAATGACTATTATCAGTCTCGTATTTTTAATTATGAGCCATTTCAATTATTTGTCATATAATAATTATTAAGCTAGAGGACATACGTGTCCTTTGTCCTTTCAGTGATGCCGAAGTGTTCTTGAAGAAATGTTTTCCTCTCGCCAGCTGATTGACAATGTCCACGTACGAATCATTGGGGTTTTTAAAGTTACATCATCAATTTAACCATTCAGTTGGCATGTCACATAGGTAAGTTCAGATCAGATCTGTCTGATCCAAATATTTGCAATTCTTTCATTTTACTTGGTTCCCGATGGTGACGTACTTGCTCCAGCTTAAGCGAAGGCCAACCCAACGGCTGTCTCTTTCCAACACGATTAACCGGCGCAATATCACGATAATTCATCGAGCGCGATTACGCTACATTTGAACGAGCACAATATCACGATCTTTTATCGTGATAATATATCGTGATATTTTATTGGGGAGCAACATCGTGATATTTTAACGGGACACGATATCATGATATTTTATCGCGATATTTATAGCGATATTTATCGTACCCCGATATCTTATCGTGCCCCGATAAAATAGCGGGGCACCATAAGACGACATTTATCGTCACGATATAGGTTATCGTTATCACCACCATACGATATGCTAAAATTATCGTATCCCGATATTGAATTGTCAATATCATCCATGCCTAGACCTAACTCCCTCTCCTACTCTCATCTTGCTCGTCGTCCACCCACTCCCCTCCCACGATAATTCATCGGGCGCGACTACGCAATATTTGAATGATCGCAATATTACGTTCTTTTATCGTGATATTTTATCAGGGCGCGATATCGTGATATTTTATCGGGACGCGATATCATGTTATTTTATCGCAATATTTATCGTACCCCGATAAAATATCGGGGCACGATAAGACGATATTTATCGAGCAACGATATATCGTCAATTTTAAAAACTCAAAATCAACTGATGGACATTCCGGTTAACATTCGAAAATTCGGCAAAGCTGATATTATCGTCATGACATTCGCAAAATTATCCAAAAACTTCCACAGAATGCCTAATATTTTAATTCCAACTAGTTACGCTCTCTTCACAGCTTTCTTCGGCGACGGAAAAATAGAAGAACTGTAAGAAAAACACCGAAACTAGGGGAATTAATGTTTTATATAACGGAAAATGTCCTGTTTCTTTCATGAAATATATTAATATTCTACCAGATTGTGCCTGAAATGACTTTATTGCTGTTTATATTCGTCAAATACCACGGAAACAAAAGAAAAACTGTAAATACGAACGACTATGAGAATTAGGTGGGTTTTTTCAACACCTTCGCATATAACGAGTGCTCGATTTAGCGAGTGATTTCCGAGGGATTATGAGCACTCGTTATACCGGGATTACACTGTATATTGAACCTGCTACTGGTTTACACACTTAGGTGAGCTCCACCCTCACCAACCAGACTAAACTTTTGCTGGTTTCTTAGATTCACATATTTCGACACAGAAATATGTGTCAGCATGGGACACTTCTTATTTAAAGAAACTAGAATTTTAGTCTCCTTACCATATCTTTCTTCCTTCCACCATTAGACGGGTCATCTGCACCCCGGTCAGAGTTGTCTGTTTCCGAACTAGAGGACCTTGATGAAATTTCCTCTCCCTTGTCGTCAAGCCTTCCCTCGGCTGGAATCTGGAAAAAGAGCATGATACGATTATGCACCTGTGAATGATGTATTGTAGCTAGAATGGAAGCCTATGTGCCAAAGATTAAATCAGCTCAAATCCTTTCTTTTTGAAGTTGATTGCAGAGTTGCTAGAAAAACATCTTTTATCTAAACATATCAATATTTTTCTTTAAATTTTCTCTATTTCTTTGGCCATATGCAACATAACTCAATAGTGGGAAGAAAAAAATTATATATTAATCATTGTTCAGATATAATTTTTTCACCTGAGCCATGCGTTGTAAAAAATAATGTTCATATTTTCCAATAAAATTCATCTTTCCAGAACGTAAAATAAAGATAAATAGTATTCCAATAAAATTTATCTTTCAAATTCGTATTGAATTTGAATTTGAATGTATTTTCATTTTGATTCTTTGAATAGATTATATGTGCCCTGTTCCATACATGAATAAAATATGTCTTGTCTACAAATTCAAATATTCAGAATGTGAATTGTCATCATATATACAGAGTGTCCCATTGATCGTGTGTCATTTCTAACCTGTAATTTTAGACACTTCCTTTCGAGCCACAAGGATGAAATTTGGTACTTGGCTAGAAAAAGGATGTAAGTTTTGTTGAGTCTAAGCAAAATATGAAAAATATGACCTTTTGACCCCAGAAATAGGGTCCAACCTAAAATCCAAATTTTGCCTTATGGGCTTTCAATGCTAAAATATTCGAAGTACAAAAAAGACGGAATTTTTTAGCGAAACTTTCGACTAATAGGTTTTTGGACACGAAAAACACGATGGAAGAACTATTGAGGTCAGAAATTGCAACTGTGACCCCTGAAAGGTCACAGTCAAGGTCACAGGGGTTACAAAAAATGAATCACCGCTTCAAACCTGTCGAATCATAGGTTTAAAATGGTTCCAAGGTCGATTTTAAGGTCTTCATATCCCTCTTTTCATCTCTTGACCTTCAAGGGTAACTCAGAGGTCAAAGGTCACAGGGATGGAAAAAATGAATCCAGGCTACAAACGTGTCGAATCATAGGTTTAAAAAGGTGTCAATGTCGATGGAAAGGTCATCAGATTCCTCTTTTCATCCGTTGACCTTCTAGGGTAACTCTGGGGTCAAAGGTCACAGCGATTACAAAAGGTGAAATTAGGCTACAAAACTTTCGAATCATAGGTTTAAAAAGATGACAAGGTGGATTTTAAGGTCTTCAGATCTCTCTTTTCATCTCTTGACCATCAAGGGTAACTCAGAGGTCAAAGGTCACAGGGATGGAAAAAGAGAATCCAGGCTACAAACGTGTCGAATCATAGGTTTAAAAAGGTGCTAATGTCGATGGAAAGGTCATCAGATCCCTCTTTTCATCCCTGGACCTTTAAGGGTTACTCAGGGTGTCAAAGGTCAAAATGGTGACAAAAAGTGAAATTAGGCTAAACGTATCGAATCATAGGTTTCAAAGAGTGCCTAATACGATGGTCAAAGATCACAGGGATGGAAAAAATGAATCCAGGCTAAAAACGTGTCGAATCATAGGTTTTTAAAGGTGCCAATGTCGATGGAAAGGTCATCAGATTTCTTGCCTTTCACCCCTTGACCTTTAAGGGTTACTAAGGTGTCAAAGGTCAAAATGGTGACTTAAATGGAAATGAGGCTAGAAACGTATCGAATCATATGCCTGAAAAGGTGCCAAAGTCGATCGTAAGGTCTTCTGATCCGTTTTTTCTTTCATTGACCTTCAAGGGTTACTCAGGGGTCAAAGGTCGTTGGAGTGACAAATTTCGAAACGGGGCTACAACGTCGAATTTGTTTAAATAGTGCCTAATACGATGGTAAAATCCATCCAGGAAGACTCTGACCTGGAACAGTTAGGCAGGGGTCAAAGTCCACCAGGTGTAGTGAAAAAAACATTTTCGGGCATTGAAGAAATAAAATAAGAAATTACAACGTGTGCAGAGTGCATATCTCCGAATATGCTGGAAGACACATTCACACACGCTTTTATCGGGCAAATTCCATTGTGCCTGGCATGGAATATCGGGTACGTAGAATGAATAAAAATTGATTTTCATTCTTACTGCTTCCATATTTTCATTTTAAATTTTAATATTGAAATTTTTTTTAATAACACTTGAATTACTTTTTTAAATAAAACGTATGATTAAGTATTTTTAATTTAATAATGGTATTTAACTTGAATTTACAATTGAATTTTTTCATTGATTAGTAAACTCTAAATCAACGACTACCATATGACCCAGAGGGTTTAAGGGATGGAAGTTGGGATCTAAATTTCTTAACATTTACTTTGGGAGCCTAAATAATCTCATTCAAATTATGTGTTTCACGTCTTGGCATATTTTACATCTGTGACTAATAAACTCTGTGTAGCCCTTTGAGGTCAGGAGACAACAAAAAGGACCAAGTAACTTCATCTAATTCTTCACCCTTCCGAAGCTAGAATTCGACGCATCTATATCCCTATAATCTAGGATACACCTAGTGACCTTTTGCCCTTTCCCAATCATTCAATGTCAGATAATTCCTGGAGGGTATTTACCATCGTATTAGGTACTCTTTGAAACCTATGATTCGATACGTTTAGCCTAATTTCACTTTTTGTCACCATTTTGACCTTTGACACCCTGAGTAACCCTTAAAGGTCCAGGGATGAAAAGAGGGATCTGATGACCTTTCCATCGACATTAGCACCTTTTTAAACCTATGATTCGACACGTTTGTAGCCTGGATTCTCTTTTTCCATCCCTGTGACCTTTGACCTCTGAGTTACCCTTGATGGTCAAGAGATGAAAAGAGAGATCTGAAGACCTTAAAATCCACCTTGTCATCTTTTTAAACCTATGATTCGAAAGTTTTGTAGCCTAATTTCACCTTTTGTAATCGCTGTGACCTTTGACCCCAGAGTTACCCTAGAAGGTCAACGGATGAAAAGAGGAATCTGATGACCTTTCCATCGACATTGACACCTTTTTAAACCTATGATTCGACACGTTTGTAGCCTGGATTCATTTTTTCCATCCCTGTGACCTTTGACCTCTGAGTTACCCTTGAAGGTCAAGAGATGAAAAGAGGGATATGAAGACCTTAAAATCGACCTTGGAACCATTTTAAACCTATGATTCGACAGGTTTGAAGCGGTGATTCATTTTTTGTAACCCCTGTGACCTTGACTGTGACCTTTCAGGGGTCACAGTTGCAATTTCTGACCTCAATAGTTCTTCCATCGTGTTTTTCGTGTCCAAAAACCTATTAGTCGAAAGTTTCGCTAAAAAATTCCGTCTTTTTTGTACTTCGAATATTTTAGCATTGAAAGCCCATAAGGCAAAATTTGGATTTTAGGTTGGACCCTATTTCTGGGGTCAAAAGGTCATATTTTTCATATTTTGCTTAGACTCAACAAAACTTACATCCTTTTTCTAGCCAAGTACCAAATTTCATCCTTGTGGCTCGAAAGGAAGTGTCTAAAATTACAGGTTAGAAATGACACACGATCAATGGGACACTCTGTATAGGAAGTGAACAATTTTAATGATGACCTGTGAACATGCAGGGGTCAGGGGTGATGGCATCAAGGGTAAATATGTAGATGACTTATATCTTGTCAAATAAAACACGAAGTATCTCATGAATAAAATAATATGTGGCCAAAAAAGAAAAAACACATTAACAAATTTGGGATCTGTAAGTAGGCACTGATTTGTAAAATTGGTTCTTCATGTTGAAAGAAATACTTTGAAATTGAAACATCTGAAGATTACCTCTTTTGCTAAGGATGTCTCAGCTGTGGCCGCCTCTTTTTCCACTCCACTGCAATGTGCCTTCTCAGTCATTATTGAGGTAGATGTTTCAGTCATTCTATCTTTGCTTCCTACATCCGCATCGAATTCACCTGACACTTTTAAACCCACTGACTTGGAACCAGATGCAGAACATACTCCCTGAATAACATTTGTTTCCAAAGAAGATTTACCACACACCACCGCAGAACTGCCCATATTCATTCCCTCTTTTAAAGTCAAAGGCGCACCAATTTCTTTACCCAAAATTGCATCTAACAGGGTTTTTGGCAGTAATTTTTTCACCTCATCAGTAATCATAGGTGATCTCTGCATCCCAAATGATACTTTAGGCAATATTATATTCATTTTCTCTGACCCCTGAGAACCTCTCACGGAAGTTACTTTACTAGCAGCTGTCAGTGGTGAGATTGTTACCACCTTCATTCCAGCAATTTTATCTGTCACGGAGGGTGGGGGAGTATTCTGAACAGTCTTTTTAGTGTCAGGATTACTAAATTTCCTAAGAGAAGCCTGGATAACTTCATTAGAACACATAATATCAACTGGCCTCTCTTTTTCTATAGTGCTTGTTTTCTCCAATACCTCCCCTGTCAATGGCACTGGAATAGAGGAAGACGTTTGCAAGGGTCTCTTACTGGAAGTCACACCCTGAAAGAAAAATATTCAACACATGAGTGAGCTTTATTTGATGATCGATTTACAGTCTGTAACTAATGTTGAGACACTGAATTTAATAAGATTTATCTTCTAGATGAGGAAACAAATCAAGATGCAACATTTTATCACCTGAGAGGAACTTTTAAGAAATTTTGTTTGAAAAATTACCTGGTTTCCAGTCCTATCAATAGTGATCAAGGGAAATAGTTTTTTTTAAATTCAAAATTAGTTTTAAGAATCTCAAAATTACTGTAACATACTTTGTTTATTTATGCTTTTTCTGGCACAAATAGGATGGTGAAACAAAAAAAATCTTTTAACTGTACCTTAGAATGGTACAAAATAAAGTCATAAGAGTTATCTTGTGAAGGTACAGTAAAAAGAATGTAATTTTTTTTGTTTTCTACCATAGAACCTCACACTCAGTCACTATTCTTACATACAAGTACAGTGGAAGCTCAGTATGAGTTCTCCCAGTGGCTTGGAAATCACTCGCTATATCTGAAGGAGGGGAATTAAGCCTCTCAATTCCCAAAGTTGTTCTTACTTTCCATTTTTCTTCCCATGCTATTAGAAACAGGTAGGGATGTGCGAGTAGCACTTTTTGACCTCGAGTCGAGTATCAAGTCGAGTTGTAAAGTACTCGCGAGTATCGAGTCGAGTTTGTACATTATTGTACATGAGTGAAGAGACCCAGTTCTTACTTAAGTCATCACAATTAAAGTTAGCCAGCAATCTGACTATCAAATGGCAGGTCTACCTACCTAATGCATAGTTATAAACAGTCAAATTAATATGGCACGTAGCGCAGGCCAAAGGACATAATGGAAATTTTCCGGTAGCTCTCGAAATAAGAAAATTATCTTCATTCCTAGGATTACTCAAAAATGTGTCAATTAGCTTGCAATACGGTACCTAGAGTGTACTTAGAAATAATATGACGCCTATATGAGTGACATTCCCAAGTAACATGAAAATAAGAAAGAGTGCAAAATATTTTTTCTTAAGGAATACATAAGCCTAATTAGAAGAGCATTCCTTGTATTTCGCATTCCTATGTATTTCTTTTCAGAGCTAAACGCTTTCTCAGTGATGTCGTGTATGCCGGGGTTAGTCCAACAGTACAGTGAATTTCAATACAATATGCCTTATTTGTGCAGTAAATATTTGATAAGCTTGCGCCTCAAATTTATGATTGGCCGTTAATAACATAGTTAGTTTTTTAACATATACTTTTCTTCCTCTTCCAATTAATGGCACCGTCTCTTCAAAATCGGTGATTTCTGCCTAAACATGATAGAACTTAGAATCATAAAAATGATCTGTGTCAATCACCCCCATTTGCACGATGCATGAACACCCAATATCAGCATGGGCTATTTCCAATATCCATTAATGCAAGTTAATAATGTTTGAACAATGAATTTACATTCACGGATGAATGTGGCAGGTATATGAATTTTGTATACAGTCCTGTGGATTAAAGTTTTCGATTTCAAAGGATATATATTTGAACTAAAATTTATTATAGATAATTATCTATCTTAATTGATATGACTAAGAACTTGGCAATTAATGATGTAATTAATAATCCTAAATAGGAAATTAAAAAATGGAATAGTATAACTTGTGAATTTTATACGATACCTACATCATCCGTAATGCCCTTATAATAGGATGCCTACCATCCGTTACAAAATTTCCTTCACCCGTGAGTTTGAAGACCAATATCTCCAAGATGGCTAAAGCGATTCTAAAATAATGTATATCAAATTAAAGCTTGTTTATTTCTACATTTGCTGGTAGTATTAAAATATTTTTACAATTTTTTTACTGAAGTACATGTTTAAGAATGGATTTTTAGCGAATTTTTTTTTTTTTTACCGGATGGATCCATCGAATTCGGGCATCGTAAGAACAACACAGATCGAGATATCAAACTTCCTTTTCACATATTGTAGCTAAGGGTTTTGTTAATAGTTATATGAAGTTTTATACTATTACGTTCATCAATATTTTTGTTATTGATGAATTTGTCAGACTGCGTTATTTTCCGTCCCGCACGCTTTCCGTTCCGGAAATCACCGTTTGGACCTTTCTCTTGCTCTCGAGTCATTAATATGAATCCACTTATGAAATCTCAGTAGAATTCGTTGATCATTTGATATCCATATTTATTTATTTTCAGTCATAAAAGCACGCTCAAATGTCCAGAGCATGCCTGGAAAGGTAGCGCGCGCGTGGAATTATCTGCTGCAAGCAGATCGCCTATCGCTGTGAATGAGTCATGAGGACTCGACAATAGCAGAAAAAAGTATCGCCTTTAAGAATGCAAGTCAGTGTCATTTTAAGAACTGACGGTATCTTTGGAACCTATTCCTAACCATTCCACAAATTCACATTCAGTTCTCTCAAAAATTAGTTGCAGCAAGCATTTATTTACACAAGCATAAGCAGTTACGCTGCACATCATGTGTCATTATAGTGGTACCATCTGGATGATCTAGGGCGAATGGACCTACTCCCGTGAAATACTATTGCCGAGAATTATCGATGAATTCATTCAAAATTGAATGTATCTGTGAAGTCAGGAATCATGAAATAAAATAAAATTTTTTTGAACAGGATAAATTTTAATTATTGGCATAAGATTGGCCACGGCAATAATTAAGAAATTATTGAAAAATATATGCAAATTTACATATGTACCAAAAAACATTTTATTCACATCACTTCCGCTAGTAAGAAAAAAATAATCGAAACCAGGATACATGAATCGTAAAATTATAAGGAAATAAATAATTCTTTGGCAACGGAAAACTTTGACGACTTGTCGCAAAAATAAAAAGTAGTGCTGGGGCGAATCCAAAATTTGATCGAATCCAAATTGTTTTTTTATCGAATCACAATCTCGAATTCGAATCTTGAATGCTCATCCCAAATCCAAATCCTCCTTAATTTTATTAAATTCAAGTCTTCCTTAAATACGTAAATTGCGAAATAAAGCTTTTTTTCTCGTGCATTCTCTAATTAAATCCAATCAAAGATGAATCTTATTTCTTAAAGTAAATAATAAATGAATAATGGTCATATAGTCACCACTCATTGAAATTAAGGACATGTTCGAGGGCAAATATATAGAATGGGTAATTTCGAAAGTAAATCAAAGTTTAATTTTTCTTAAGTAAAATTGAAAATTAAATAAAAACATACTAGAATAAATTACTGAATACAGAAAAAGCAGCATTTTCACTCTGTCAGGATCTAATTGATTGTTTTTTTTTCAACCAAATTTCCAGCAGTACTGAAGGCTCTTTCTGAAAATGCTGTTCCTGGAAGAATGCAGAGGAACTTTTTTGTTAGAATTTTCAAATTGGGGAATTTCAAAACATTCATATGTGGACAAGAATTATTACCTTACAATATGCTGTGCATCCATTAAACCTGAATTAAATTAAGATGACGTTATTGAAAAAAAAATATGCAACAAGCAAAAACATGATGTTTGGACGATAAATGATGGGTTTCATGATGAAAGAGTGCACGTAACCATTCGTAAAATTTCATTTTATTAATGCTAGTATTAATGGCTGCAAATCATTGTAACCCGGTAATTATGGCAGTATTTTCAAAATACTATCGTCATCGGATATCGCGATTCAGTTGTTGGACAGAAAACGATATCTGCGCATGTTATTTGCGCACAAATTGCATGGAAATATTTGATCGTGTACGACCGTGAACCAACTTCTTGTACAATATCTTGGTCCAATCTCGCCGTTCAATTTATGGTATAAGATCTTGTACAAGAAATTGTACTGTGTACAACGGCCTTAATAAAAAGCATAACAAACTCAATGTCAGACCTTCAGTATCACACATACACACCCTTTACACCAACAGCACAAAACTTTCAATTTTTATTCCTGGCTGAAAAATGATTCGACCATTGTGTTCTTCAGTCTAGGGGCAGGAATGAGTGGATGGGTGGAGTAGCGGGAACAAGGAGGTGGAGGAGGGAGGGAGAAGACAGGCAGGCTAAACTCTGCCCCCTACCTACACCATCTGCTGTGTGATTGGCTAGATACTTTTACGCTTGTCTATCTTCTGCCCATTCTGCTCCTATGCAAACTTGGCTTAACAAAAGAACAAGTACAAAGTGTGAGTGTGTGCAAGGTACGCCAGAGCACGCCGTAAAACATCAGTGCGTGGACTTGATTGGACTTTAAATAATGTAGAAATGGCACAAATCTTGTATCCTAAGTTGTACTCTACTAATAATGCCACTAAAGATAAACACCATGCGTTAATTTGTACTTTGCAGTGCATCACCCTCAAGAAATATCGCTCGTAATACTAAGCATATACAGTGGCAGAAGTGTCTTGTCCTCGCTATATCCCCTTTCTTTCACATGTTAATCATGGGTCTTTTGATGGTATGTTGCCATTAATTCGTTACTACGATATTCTCGCTATATGCCATACTCACTATAACGGGCTTCTACTGTACTTCCCACGTGTCACCAAAAAAATTCTGCAGTTTGAAAAGATCACAACAAGATGGAACAGGTACTTAAGGGCAATAGAGTGCTGAAAATCACTATCAAAGGTAGGATGTTGGGTAAGTTACGGCAAGGAAGAAGAGAAATTGTGGATAGTATGAAGGGGGGTAGGAAATATGCCAATTTGATGATAGAATTAGCTTCTTCTGAGCTTCTAGAATTAACTTCTCTCAGCGGAGTGTTTCCTTGCATAAAAACAAAAATAAACATTGTCTAAATTCCCCTAGCAAATTCAGACTGGTTTTACAGATATAGCTGTGGACTTACTTGCTTCATTAATACAGAGGACATCTAGATAATTTATTAATATTTGTGCTTCCTGTTCACCTCTTAAAAGTTATGCCTGAAAAATTTGCAGGCCTAGCTCTACTGCCCAAATCGTTCTATCCTGGAAGATTTCTGTGATCTACTTGGTGTTCAATTTATTCATTCCAATAATTTACGTACCAACTGCACTAATTGGATAGTAGTTCATTCTTATACTGCATTGAATTTATGATTATGTTATTCTATAATATATAATTTTAACATTCAAATTTATATGATCAATGCTTTTAAAGAAATTTAAATCCCCACCCTGTGGGCATGAACTGGTTCCACTTACTTTAAGAAAACGATGACAATTAAAAAACTGTTTCTGGGGTCACATTAGGTAGGTCACTGCTTAAAAACAACACATTCTTTTAGTATGACTACATGGAGGTGACATTTACAAAAATGGATGAAAATGTAATTAGAATTTGCTGATACTTCATGCTAACAACAGTCTGCATTCCTAAATACTGATGGTATCCAAGTAAGATTCCATTGGTGACAACAATACCATCAGGAACTATAAGAAGTAGAATATACCATTTCTAAAATAAACTAAGATAGAAATTCATTTTTCATCTGTCAGCAACACACATTATACATATTAGGATTTCACCATCATAAAAATATCACACAAACAACACCACACAAGACTATGCAAGTTCAAATATTACGCATAATAATAGCATTACCTACCTTAAATTTTTTGGCTGGTGTTGGCATGAATTCATCATCTGAGCTGTCAGATGTATCTGAATTTGACAAGTCAGAACTGAAGTTACTTGAGGAAGCCTCCTGGTCTTCAAGCATATCATTGACATCATCCTGAAAAAAGTGACAATTACTCAAAGATAATACATACTCCCATTCAGATAATTCTAGGATGATTTGTTTGATTGATAATTAGGATTAGTATGCTCATTCATAATGTGATGACTCGAGTATGAGTGTGACGCAAAGGCAGACTACTCAGATCATAGATTGTATGGCATTGCAAATATGGGCACTATCTTTGCTTTGCACCAGATTTAAAAAAATATATGATTCAGCATAAAATATAGTGGTACATTAAGTTTTTTATTTTAATGAAATTGCAATAGCAATTTTAAATGGAAGATGATTGGCCATAATGATTGGAATCCAGGCATAATCAAACATACATAGGGCCACAATGAAAAGAAAAATTGGTAACAATTTCACATAAATGTTTAATGGTCATGACCATTGAAATTGTTACCATGTTGACTTTTCATTGTGGAAATGAAATTTCATATGGTTGAGCCTGAAACCATCAAGTTCATACTTAGGGTCGTATGCAGAGATGAAACGGTAACTTTCTCTTAATGCCAAAGGGTGGCAGCAGTAGGTACAGTTAATGGTGCACTACCCCTACTACTTGTTGTCTTGAGCATTCTTACAACTGAACCCAATCTGACACTTTGCGAAGTAGGGGTGTCGGCTAGATCACTGTTATTTTCATACTTTCATGATGTTTCTGTGACATTTGGTGAGATGTATTACTGTCCACAATTCACTGCCCCGATTGAGTGGAAAACAGTAGGCCATTTAACAGAGGTCGTGGGCTGGGTATTTTAGCAGATGCAGAGTGGACCTGGGGGTGTGTGCTCGAATCGTTAGAGATTAATTCTGGTACTTAGCTAAGGACTCATTTGTATGTTTTTACACTGCCTTCGGGATTATTCCATACCAGAATCACTCTCAAACAATACAAGCAAACCCCCCACCTGGTGTTTTGTGTATGATACTATGACAAATTGAGTTCACATTTTGTCCGTGAATATTATGGAAGCATTTTTTTAAACACTTACGAGCAAATTAATGTTTTACCTAGTAATAAATCCTTCTTTAGTATATTATGGTTGGGTTACAGAGGCATGATCTGAGAAAGGATCAGTTATTACCAGTGTAAATGGATTGGCAGAGGCTCATAAAGGGATATACATAATACACAGTATTAAATATCAACAAGCAATTACTGTTTTTGTGCACTTTTTTGGATATACATGGTGTTATACATATATCATAAGTTATTTAGGTAGTTTTTGGTCAGTTCACAGAGGTAACTGTTTTTTACAGGGGTTTAAATGAATAACAGACAAAAGTGGACCAATACAGTTCAATAATTCCCATTTGCCATAGTTATTTTTTCTTGTGTTTGCATGCAAATGGGGGCCATAGAACATAGGATATGCATTGATTTGTGCTATTTTAAAATGGTTCCCAGACAGCACAGATTTGGTAATACTACCATATTACAGTTGTAATACATAATCAAATGTCCTCTAATACCATTGTATTACGGTTGTATTACAGAGGCAAAATACAAGGGATTTACAAATTGTATTACGCTTGTAATTGAAATCCAAATTACAATCATTTTACAAATTGTATATTAGTGACAAAATACAATTGTTTTACAAATTGTATTATTGTTGTAATTTAATCTCAATTAAAAATGTTTTACGAAAAAATTATTTCACCTTAATCCTGTAATTTAGTAGGAAATGTAGGACTTTCAAGTAAAAAAGTATTTGCTCTGTTACAATACATTTCTTTTATTCAAAAGAGAACTGTGGTCAAATATAATTATTGTCACATACAACAAAACTGGGGATCTCCTCTATGCCTCTTATTATCGTGAACTTGCACCAAATAAAATACCTTCACAGCAACCATATACAAAACTATCGATTTAAAAAATATCTACAAAATTCTCAACGAAATAATCAGGTTCATTAACGAGCTTGCTGGAAAATGTACACGTGTTACAGATAACATTTGTGTTTATAATTCAGGCATTTTTTGAAGGTACGTGAATTCAGTAATCCCGTGTGGGAGTGAAGGCATGAGAAGTAAACACTATGTGGAAAGCTCATGCACATTTACTAGGTTCGCCGTTAAAGGGTGCGCAATTTGTCTGGTCACACAATGCATAAACTGTGTACATGTACTAAAAGCATGCCTCATCTTCATACAGGATGTCCCATCAAAATATCATTGTGAAACCATACGTAACAACTTCTATGAATGATCACGGGTGCTTGTCAATACAATAGAACCAGTTATACTTTCATCCATCCACAGGAGTTCATACAGGCCCAATAAACCATGACTTAACTTGTAGCCAACCACGCTGCACAAATTGAGACAATTAGAATTATTACGCTCAGAGGCATTGAGGAAAAAAACATCAAACTCTTACCTAGATCTAAATCGTAACAATTATGTTCAAAAGAATTTACACTGGCCATTACCTCTCATAAACAGTATAACTCATTTAGGACTTAAGTACGCACACGATTAAAAGCTTGCTAACGTTGCTAACTGTGGGTCCGCGGATTCATAATCGTCATAATAAACAAACATAATAAATTGGCGATACTAGTGGTGTCCTGTGCTAAAGAAACACACCAAGCATCTGCATGCATGTGAACAACACTTTTGTATTATTTTCTGTATAACAAATATAATATATTGGCTTTACGAATTGCATATTCTTGGTATTTTTACATCGTGTTACAATCATATTACCATTGGCCACATATGTACTTTCGCATGCGTGCGCATAAGAGTTTTGTATTATTTTCTGTTTTACAAATGTAATGCAAAAATTTAAGGAATTGTAAATTCTTGGTATTTTGATGCTGTTTTACAATCATTTTACCATTGGCCAAATAGGCATATTTGTATGCACGCACATAAGACGTTTTGTATTATTTTCCGTGTTACAATTGTAATACAATGGTTTTACAAATTTGTATATGTATTTTTGTATGTATCCTTGTATTTTTGATGCTGTAATACAATAGTATTACGATTGCTATATATGAAATGACCTGAAATACTATTGTATTACAAAATTTTTTACGAAAACTATTCAATTTGCAACTGTACAAGGGATTTACGATTTGTATACCAGTGGCTGTGCTGTCTGGGGTTATTATATGAATGTAATTCTTGAGGGATAATTTTAGGTTGACCATTTTATGGAGGGAATGGGTATGGTTGATGTACAGAGAGCCGTGGGCTGGGAGTCCTTGGGCTAACTTGCGTGAAGTCCTCATGTTCCTAACATTTCATTATAACACGCATATAAAATGAAATAAATGGACATGGCCAGGCTGACAAAACTTAAGGGTGAAAACATTTGAAGCACTGAAAAAATTGCCAAAATCCAGAGGCAATCAATGCATTCAGCCATTTGCCTCAGAAATCCATCTCTTTACTGCTGCAGGGTACCCCAGACCTACCAAATAACTTATTGGGAAGGGAATGGTTTACGAAAGCTTATTTGTCTGGAGAGTTGACCTGACAACCATAGAATGGCAACTAAGAATTGGTGTTGGATCGGTTCACCCTACTTCTGGCATCATATCAGTACAGTTAGCCCCAGAGGGACGTCTCTGCATTTGGCCCTGAATCTCATTGATTCATTCATTCTTGCAATCTTCTACTTCAGTTCACCACTGATCTTTGTGCACAGGGTACTATTTAACCATTATTTCCTAACCTAATGGCAATGACTGACATCAGGTAATCCCACCTATGGACACGTACAATGAAGCAGGGACCCAATACAAGTGAAAAAAATCAGTTACTTATCAGTAAACACTCAATTTCAAGTGATACACATTCGAAAGATCTTCAGAAGTTATGTAGAACTAGATACTACTACAAGTATATTATAGCTAGCAAAGGAAAAAGACAATCATCATGAAAATAATTAGTTACAGAGGTGCGGAAAAAATTTCTTACATCTGATTCAGCATTGGATGTACTCTCAACTTTCTCTGCTTTTTTCTTGGTAGGAGGAGCCAACATACTTCTGGTAACCTGTGAATGGAATTAATGGTATATGTACAACTTCTAAGACAAATCTCCACGGACAATGACAGAACATGAAAAATTTTCAAATGATTTAGACCAAAACTGCAATTTCCAGATCTGAAATCGAGTAATTAAACTGATTTTTGTATGACTTGTTCTGAATGATAATTGT